>CAUYQS010114124.1:0-31691 GCA_963574585.1 Otolemur crassicaudatus
GCGCCTGTAGTCCTAGCTACTTGGGAGGCTGAGGCAGGAGACTCGCTTGAGCCCAGGAGTTGGAGGTTGCTATGAGCTGTGATGCCATGGCACTCTACCCAGGGGGATAGCTTGAGGCTCCGTCTCAAAAAAAAAAAAAAAAAAAAGAAATGGAGAATTTGAATCAATGGAGAGAAAAAACTGGGTAATTGCTAAGTTGCCCCTGGAAGGACTTTTAAGTTGTAAAGTTACTTGCACAGTCTTAACAGCTGAAGCCAAAGTTCAGAACTAGCCATTTTTCCAATGCAATTCTGGAAGCATAAATGTACTAAGCATCCTCTATGCGCCAACACCAGGGATGGAGTGTGACCTTCATCATCTAAGGAGAGGCAGACCCTGAATAAGTAACAGCAGCAGGTGATAGAAACATAGAGATTTAGTTACAGTGTGATCAGGAGTGAAATGGGTTATAGAACTTTGGAGTCCTGATTCTCTGCTTTCTGTTAGATGGTGCTGACTCCACTCCACATTTTGACGTATTTATCCAGGCAATTTTAAAAATCAATGCCAACCTCAGTATATTTCAAGTCATACTTAGAACTGGGGATAAAGTAACAATATGCTTTTTAAAGGAAACTTTTTTCGAAATATCCCTTTAATAAAGAGCATTTTACTGCCCATTACTTTTATTCTCCTTAATGAGACTCTAGTATGGGATTCCCTTTTACTTACAGTACCTTGCCCACTGGCCAGAGTATTTTATTGTTGCAGAGGCACCTGGTGGAGAATTGATGGGTTATAGTAAGTATAATACCAGTAGTGTCTTGGGGGCTAGTTAAAACTTTGATTAGGTTTCAACCTGATTATTTGAGACTGCAGAATTGGAATATGATCATGAAGACTGTAATTTTATTTCCTTTTCAACCATTTGACAACTCACTGATCTCTGCTATGTTTTAGGCATCGTGCTAGGCCCAGGGGATGCAGCAGTGAACCAGGCAGACATGGTCTCAGTCTTCTTAGATCTTTCACTCTACACTAAATTTCTACATTTTACTTGGCACATAATGCAGGGATTGTAGCATCTTCATTGAATTAGTAGCATTACTAATGCAAATTCAAGCTGTGAACTGGTTTCAGTTTTATGTATACATACATTGTGACATGAAATGTAGATACCTGAAAAAAATAAATGCCCTGGTTCTTTGCTCAAAATTAGTTGTGTTTTAGTATGTCATTCTTTTTTTAAAAAAAAACTTTCTAATTCTGATTCTAGAGAAACTTCTAATTTTAAAACTGCATGCTACATTTACAAGTTTCTAATAAAAGCACTAATCATCAGCTAGACTACCTCACTAAAAATTAGAACTTGTCGTCATTAGTTTCCTTTATAATAAAAATATACCACACAGTAATTCTTGATGTGTAAATCGGAGTGTCTAATTACTCAGTGTGATTTGTTGTTGTTTACAGTTATGGGTAAAGCAGAAGGCTCAGTAGCCAGAGAAGAATGGCACGGACACGTCACAGCTCTGTCAGTTGCCCCAGAATTTCGACGTCTTGGTTTGGCTGCTAAACTTATGGAGTTATTAGAGGAGATTTCAGAAAGGTGAGATCCTGCTTTTCTTTTCTTTTTGAGACAGAGCCTCAAGCTGTCCCCCTGGGTAGAGTGCCATGGCATTATAGCTCACAGCAACCTCCAACTCCTGGGCTCAAGCGAGTCTCCTGCCTCTGCCTCCCAAGTAGCTGGGACCACAGGCGCCTGCCACAACGCCCGGCTATTTTTTTTTTTGGTTGCAGCCGTCATTGTTGTTTTGGCGGGTCCGGGCTGGGGATTTGAACCCGCCACCTTAGATGTACGTGGCTGGCACCTTAGCCAGTTGAGCTATAGGCGCCGAGCCGAGATCCTGCTTTTCACATATACTTTTTGATTTATGTACCCCTAACCCTTTCATTTTTCTCTCATGAACATAAGATTTTTTTTCCTCTTGGGGAACAACTATCATGTTTAGGTTTACAGGAATTTCATTTTCAGTCTCCAGTAGTCCTTACAACAGTTCTGTGACATATTTAGAGTGGTATTATTTTTGCCTTTGAGGAAAATTAAGGCAAAGTGATGGATACCTGTAATAGGCCTGTAAGTTGGGTGACTGGTGGGCTCAAACACTGGCTCTGAAAGTTTCTGTCTTGCCATTGTAGCATACATTCCCAAATTCTCTGCTAACTCTGTGTTGGCATCTGAGTAAACTTTTAGTGCTCCTAAGCCCAAAGAAAATAGTCTTACGTAGAGATGTTTTAACTGTTTAGTAAGTATTTAGTCTAAAAACTAGTAGTCCTTTAGAAATACATGAATAAATTGAAGGAAAAACATTATTTCATTCTTAAACAACTGGTTATCTACTAATAAGATGTGTACTGTTGGGCACTGAATGACTTCTTAGACCTGGAGACATTCAGCACAGCCGCCTGTACTGCTGTTTCATAGTAATTTCATGTGGTACTGGTTTTTTTTAATCACAGCAACTGCCAGAAACCCAGCTTTATAAAAATAAAAATGTCATTAAAAGGAATGTAGTATGATCTAATGTTGAATTTGTGAACCATTTCAAACTAGTCACTTTGCCAGTATCAGACATGTAAGTTTTTGCTGTTTTCCCCCAAACATTTGAAATATCCCAGGTTACCTGTGCTGAGTTTGGGGCACCTTGGGGTGCCTCAGTGCAGTCTGGGAACTGTCAACATTACAGTGTTTTTTAAAAAAAGAAAAGACCTGTTATATATAGCAAACACCCTCACTATATTGTGAGATAAAAGTGATACAATAATTAAAAGAGAAAGCTCCTCTCCCATTTGAGAAGAAATGAGAGATGTATGTGTATAAGCTTGATTGTCAGGCTGCCGTATCTTTCTCCACTGTAAACGCCAAAAAGTATAGTAGGAAGGAGAATAATAGTTGAAAAAACGGGCTCTTGGGCTTACTTTTCACTTAATTGTTAGATTTATTAAAGGAGTAACTTGTAGCTTGACAAATGGTCTTAGCTAAGTTAGAGAAGAGAAGAAATCGAAGTTAACTCTAGTCTTGAAGACTTTTTAAGTTCTCTCTAGATTTGACGAGGAAGGGAAGAACATTTTTAGCAAGATTATAATGAAACCTTGTTGAAAATAAGTATTTGGCTTTATTGTATAGTGAATAGGGAGTTCAGAAATGGGTTCTAACTAGCTATAACCTTGTGCATGTGATTTAATTTATAACAAGCTTCTCTGTCTCTTTAAGTCAAAAACCACTAAGTTCCCTTCCCTTCAGTTTCTAAACCTTCATTATTTTAGAATAGTTGCTAAGATTTAAGTAAATATATACATTAAAAATATTAATTATATATAATTTCCAAACAAGTAGAGGAGGAAAAAAAAAATCAAATAATGAAATTAATCCCAAAGAAGAGAAAAAGAAAATGAAACTGGCAAAGCAAAACATGAAACAAGATGGTAACTATAAATCCAACTATTGTCAGTAATTACACAGTAAATATTAATGGGCTGGTAATTCCAGTGGAAAGGTAAAAATTTTCAGAAGCATATTCTATTTATAGGAAATAGATATAAAGATTAAAATACAGGAAGACTGAAAGGAAATTTTAAATTACTGTGCAAACTCTAACCAAAAGTTAGCATACTTATATTAATAATAGTTACGTTATAATTAAGTATTACCATTTTTTAAAAAGGCCACTATCCCACTATTAGGCATCTACTCAGAAGAAAGAAAATGATTTTATCATAAAGACATTCGGATTAGATTGTTTATCGCAGCTCAATTTACAATCACCAAGATTTGGTAACAACCTAAATGGCCATCAACTCAGGAATAGATTAACAAATTGTGGTATATGTATAACATGTAATACTATTCAGATGTAAAGAAGATAACTGATTTATATCTTTTGCATTAACCTGGATGGAGTTGACACACATTTTTCTCAGTAAATTATCACAGAATGGAAAAGCAAATATCCAACGTACTCAATGTGAAGCCAGTAGATGATCTAATTCATGCCCACATAGGAGAAAAAATTCAAGTTGGGGGAGGGCAAAGAAGGGGGGCTTGGTGTGTTCCCATTTAATGGGTACAGTGTGCCCAAATTTGGGTACAGGACACAGCTACAAGAGGGACTCTACCTAACGAATTCAAATATTGTGACCTGGTTGTTTGTACCCTCACATTAACCTGAAACTTAAAAAAGGGTCATTGCATATTGATAAAAATTTTACTCCATATGTATACTATGGAATACTACTCAGCCATGATAAAGGATAAATTAAGGCCTTTTGCAAGAATTTGGATGGAACTGGAGACCATTATCCTATGTGAAGTATTTAAAGGATGGAAAAACCAACATTTATGCTTGCTATTAACTGGAACTACCCAGTGAGCACACGTGCACAGGGAAGTACAACAACAGAAACCAAGCATGGGGCAACAGGTCCCGTGAACACTATCTGGGTGACAGGTGCACTTAGAACTCTGACTCAGGCATAACAGAATCAACACATGTAACCTAAAATATCTGTACCCCTATAGTATTTTGGGAAAAAAAAATTTACTCCATCAAGGTGTAACAATTAAAAATTTTATGTACCCAGTGACATAGATTCAAAGTAAAAATATAAAAATGGTCAAAACTATAAGAAATAGGTCATTATCATAATGGGAGATTTGAACATGCTTTCTAATTGATAAAACTGCAAATTGGTTATTAGCATAGAACAAAGGTCAATACATTTTTTCTAGATCAAATAGTAAATATTTAGGTTTTACAAACCAGCTAAGGCGTTCTGCAATTTATTTTCCTTCTTTGAAACCTTCAAAGTTGCAAAAAATCATTCGTAGTTTGAGGACAATACTAAAACAAGTTGCAAGCCAATCCCTGCTCTTCCCACAAAGCTATGGAACAGAATCTGAGAATCACCCAAGAATACATGGATTTTAACATATGCGGGAGACACTGCAAATCAGTACATTTTTCAGTTAAAGTGGTGGGACAACTGGAAATCCACATGGGAAAAAACATCCCAAATTTGTTAAAAATCTCTATGTGAAAAGCAAAACTAAAAAATACAGGAGAGTGTCTCCATCACCTCTTAAACAAGCTTGCAAAGGGCTAACGGTAAAGGCTCACTATTCAACTTCCCAGAAGTGAAGTAACTTTGTCATCAAAAGATACTATAAAGATAATGAGGAGACAAACCGCAAATTGAAAGAGCAAATTTGCAAAACCCTCCCACAATGTTACATATCCAGAATACACAGAGAACTACAGCTAGGGGGTAAACTGTAAAAGATTAATAAAAGTACAAGAAATGTAAGTGGCAAATATCCTATGGGAATGGAGTGTTAACTATTTCTCTGAGAGTGTAAGTTGGTTGGAAACAGTTAAGTTGAAGCTGTGCATACCCTGTGACACAGCAGTGGCACTCACAGCCAGACCTGGGTTACTATCCCATGAGACGCTCAGAAGTATTTACGGCAGCATAGTTTCTAACAGTAAAAACTGGACATGTTTATCTGAAGGACTGCGGATGGCTGTATTGCTGAATGTGCAACAAAATGCTAAACACGGTGAAGAGGAGCAAGCTCCAGCCACGTGAGGCTGACTCCACCAACACTGACTGCCAGAGGCCAATCACAGAACATACCACGGATCATTCCATTAGAGTTCATAAGCAGGAGAAACTAGAACAGGCAGTGATCTACAGTGGAAAGCAGGAGTTAATATTGTACTCTTCACAGTCAAGGCATGGGAGGCTTCGGGGTGAGTGACGGGATGCTAGTGACCAGAGGGACCTAAGAGCTTCAGGGTAACAGTTGTCCTGTAGCCACACTTGGACCATTGCCCCATGGGTGCCTGTTTTATAATCTCCTGTTTGTACATGTGGGTGAAAAAAGAATGCTATGACTATCTAGAAAATGAACACATCAATTACTATGACATAAAATATATAGGAATTCAGGAATTTGAGACAGGTAGCAGAATTGTTTTTTAAAAAAGGTTTTTTGAATTTATCTTTTAAAAAAACACGTATCATAGCTTTTGAAATACTGATACAGGCATGCAAACACAAGAGTCCTGTTTCTGTACTTTGAAAAAAGTGTCATAAATTCTAACTAGTAAAAATTGCCAAGTAAAGCTTCCTGGTCCTATTTCCATAAGCTTTGAGTAGTGGTCAAAGCCAAGTAAGAACAAGTGTTATTTTAAAAAATATATTTCTGTTACTGTTTTTGGTTTCTCATATTCTAACATTTTCTTTCTCTTTTTTTTTTTTTAAAGAAAGGGTGGGTTTTTTGTTGATCTCTTTGTAAGAGTATCTAACCAAGTTGCAGTCAACATGTACAAGCAGTTGGGCTACAGCGTGTATAGGACGGTCATAGAATACTACTCAGCCAGCAACGGGGAGCCCGATGAGGATGCTTATGGTAAGCTCCCTGACATGGCACTATCCCCAACAGGAAGCAGGAGTAGTTACATAAATACTTAAAAGAATCACATTTGGCCTTAATACTTAAATCTTCTTTAAAACTGCCTTTATGAACCTATTAGTCATTATCTTATTTTCTGTAAATTATTGTCTTACTATGCCACAGTAAGAAAGAGCATTTGCCTTAAGAGCTGAATCCTGGGGAGGGTTTGGTTAGTATCTGGTATACTTGCAATTCGGACATTTATTTATAAATATATTTTGCTTAAAAGCCTGGTGGAAGTAGGGGTAGGGAATAAAACCTTCTCAGAACCTTTCCTACCCACTTTAGATTTGAATGAAATGCTTTGGTATTTGGTTGTTTACATTTAAAGTTTGCTTCCTTGCAGATATGAGGAAGGCACTTTCCAGGGACACAGAGAAGAAATCCATCATCCCGTTACCTCATCCTGTGAGGCCTGAAGACATCGAATAACCCTGGGCAGTGGTTCTCAGGCAGATGCTCCAAATGTTACGTGGACAATATTATTTTCATTGGGTGATCTTGGAGTTCTACTGGAGAAAAATAATTTAGGTCTGAAAGACTTGAAGAAAATACAGGCTATCAACTTATTTTAAATTTCATTGTTTCCAGTTAGCAATATCATACCTATTAAAGCTGTTCTCTGTAATAAAATTCAATCAAAAAGGCAGCTGAGTCAGAAGGAAGCATATCATGGTTCATAACATTCACTGTGTCATAGGGAAAAGAATTGCTCCAATCTCCTGCTAAATTTTGTGCCTGAGAACCACTGCTGCATATATATATATATATATTTAATTTTGTATTGAACTATAATTGAAGCTTTAAAAGCATATATGAAATGTATAAATCTAAGATGTATAATGAAATACACTGTCGACTCTATGAATGTTTTCTGGAAGTTCATTTATAAAACTAAATCAGGATTGTGAAACGTGATTTTTATATATAGTATTTTTAAATGCATGCTCAAAACAATCTCTGCCAGCATACTCAAGCTTCCTTCTTACTGTGCAGTCAGTTCTTCCCAGTTACTTGTTCTTATACTGTAAGTCCTGGATCTTTTCTCTTCTTACAGTATTTTGCTTAAATCCTCTCTAAATAGAAAAAGATGCTGAGGAAAATGAACCTAATTCCTAAAGGACGGACATACAGCTCTGTCACAGGCCAACCACATATTTCCCTATGGAGCTTTTATCACCTGTAGTATCTGAAAATACCCAGTAAGTAAAATATGTAACTAAAGAAAAATCCACAGGAAATGATTATTAAAAAGCTTTTACTTTGGAAGGGACTTACTTTGATGGAATTGAGGGTAGGAGAGCAGTGAATCATTTTCTCACGAGACAATTAACTTTTTCCTTCAAGCATCTCACACTAGTACTTAACTGTAACACTACATTGAGACCACTAATCTTTGCCTTATGTATACACGCGACAAAAACAGAAGAGGTCATTCTAGAAAGACTGTAAATTGTCTTTTGTATTAACTTTCTGTCCTCTTTTAATTTCCCCTTAACTCTGGACTATCTAAAGCAGTGGTTCTCAACCTTCTTAATGCCACGATGTATTTTCATTATTAAAAAGGGGTCGCGACCCACAGGTTGAGAACTGCAGATCTAAAGGATATTAAAATCACAAACTGTCTTCCACACTGACTAGTACTCAAAAGTGAGAACCAATCTGCCACTCCAGCAGCTGACACAGTGCAGTGTCTAATTTCAGCTGAGTTCTCAACATTTCCCCAAAGTGGCCAAGCTCTGTCACAGCTTGTTAAAGAACAATGGCTTGTCATACGTGCTGTGACAACCAATGTCCCGTGTTGACTGGATAAGGCTTAAAACTTGCTAAGTCTTTATCCTTCGGCTTCCTAGAGCCTTGGATAAGGTTCTGAACCTTTTTGAGTCTCAAGCAGCGATGTTGCCATCTTGTTTCCTACACGTAACAGACAGTGGACTGACCTCTCCCTCAGGTCCCAGTAAACATCTCCCAATGTGCTACAGTAGAAAATGTCTACTCATAAATCCTGACATGTTAGATTTACCCTTGATTTAAAGTATATGCAAAAACACCTGAAGTAACTATGCTAAATAATAAAACCTTTAAAGTAAAACACGAATGGTAATGTATTTGCTAATAATGTTGCTCACATTCTCAAGCAAGTATTTTTTGCTATTGCAAAGATCAACAACATTGGGAAAATGATTGACAGCCTAACTGAAATTAAGACGAAAATGTTCTTGGTATAACTGGCCACTATTAAGAAGGTAAGGGTATTTAGAAGTTAATCTGTACATGATTCTATAAGGAATGAACATATTTAAGAAAGTGGCTTGGAAGAAGAAACCTTCTATTGCGTACTATACTATGAGCCAAGCATAATTCTTTCCTAATGTAATCTTTAGTTGGCTATCAAAGTATTAGCCCATTTTATGAGTAAGAAAAGTGAAAATTAAGGTCAAAAATCATGGGACCACTGGGAACTGAAGTCATGTTTGTGTTTCAGCAGATATGAAACATGACAGGCTTTAGGTGAATGCATTCAATATCACTACAAAGAAGACGATGAGAAAATTACGCCTGGAAAGGAACGGGGAACTTTTAAAACCTCAAAAGTCTACAGGTTCACATAGGACAGATGCTAATCCTGACCTCAGTTCTGTTTCCTAATGCATGACACGGACACACTTTGAGAAAGGTTTGGACTCAGCAGACGAAGAAATCCAACAGTAGAAAATTCTTTACCTGCATTACCCCACCCCGAGCTAACCCAAGAGCATTTTAAAAATAATCTAAAAAGTAGCTATCAAACATACCAATCAATTCCTTACTGGTGAAATACATAAAAACTTCCAGGAGTCACAAAAATTCCAAACTATTTATAAAAATAAAAACATTTATCAACAACAAAAAAAGATCAGGCTTCAGTCTCATCAACGTCCTTATCTGGGTCTTGCTCAGCATCCTCCTTTTCCTGTTGTTGTTTCTTCCAAAGCTTGGCCATGGCCAGGAGCTTGAGGTTAGGTTGGTTGGCAGCATCTTCCGGAAAGATATAATCAAAGTATTCTTCCCAGCCTGCATCCGACTATAGAAATAAAATAATTAAAAGAAAGCAAACACATAGCTGAAATACTCACATTGCCAGACTTCAAATTCAACTTAACGTCATTTCACAAACAACATCAAAGTCTACTACAGAAAGAGCAAGAGTTGGGTCTGGAAGATTAGAAATAAACAGGAAGCTGTGGGACTGGTTGGTGCTGCAACTGTAGCTCAGAGAACTGAAAACCTAGTAGAAAAATTCTAAAAATCCAGAAGCACAGCTCCTCCATAATCAACCAAGATACTCAGTGTCTCCAAATCTGTCATGAAGTTTTACGTTTAACGTTTATAAATTAGAGATTTTTTTTTACTCGCTATTTACCCTGTAAGCAAAAGTCATACATCTGTGCATTATTATTCTACCTCCCTGCCCTCAGAGCCTCCCCTTGCTTCCCAACGACTGTCCTGAACAGGCTGTGCCTCTAGTTCCAGCTCCACCCGTCTCTTGCTTAGCTTACAGAAAGAACCTCCTGATGGTCGTCTTCCTCCAACCTAAGCCCCCTGGAGCCCACTTGTGTGATGCCAGCAATCTGGTCTTAGCATCTTATGGATAAAAGCCTTCTGGCATTCTCATCTAACTCCATCCTACCTCCTACAAAGTCTTCTCTTGGTTCACGCCTATCTGAAAACTGACTTCCTGCTTAGTCTAGAAGCACACACTTCATGTAGTTCTTGGGTTCAACACCATGATCCCAGTGTCAACCAGTTCCCATTCTCTACTGGTTGGACCACACACTCTGTCCTATGTGCTCTATTATTAGTCAGATTTCAACCACCTCCAGCTCCAGGCTGTCCGCTGCCGTTGTTAAGACTACACGTGCAAGTTTCAAAGTCAATGCATTTCTACTCATGTGACACCAGACGAACAGCTCCAGGGACCCAGTTCTTACCCCATCATCAGCCTGGACCTTTCTTCTCTTCTTCACTTTCTCTGGCATGAGTTTGTCTACTCTCTCCTTATCTGATGCTGTTCCAAATTCTTCTTCAAAACTTCGCCAAGATTCCAGCAGCATAAGTCTCTCTTCCTTTTCTTCACAGTTTCTCAAAGTTTTGTTAGCTTCTTCATAAATCTGTCTGCATTTAGCCAAACTTCCTTCTTTCCCTGAAGACAACTCAAACTGAGCAAAACTGATCCACACCTTAAAAACAAGTTATTACAGAATGAACAATGTCACCCAGAAGACAATAATGTAACACTACTACTAAAGCGAAGTGTTAATTAATGACTTCTGAAGGAATGTGTTCACCTCCAGTGTTAGACAGAATGTAACACACTGAATATATGCTTCAATATAACACCGAAGCAATCTGATTCCATATCCAAAATCTTCAAAGAGTTTAACTTTTCCTTTTTCAATCTTGTGTTATCCAGGTTATTCACGTACAGTATAAAACACTGACCTGACCAATGAACTTAACATTCCAAACTCCTTTGAGACTCATGAGTTTTCTTTAAAAGAAAGTCTTAAAAAAGAAATATTTAAAATACAGAAATATAGTATTTTCTTCAGGACTGCTGATTCAAGCAAAATCAAAGATTATACATGTATATAAAGCAGAGGATACCTTGACATGTTGTGTCCGCTGAAGCAATCGTCGATAAAGATTTCGTGTTCTTTCAGTTTCTTCCTGTTCAATTTCAAAATCAATGTATGATTTCCAAAGCACCTAAGAAAGATAACTTAATAGGTCAGTCTTGACATTTACAAAGCAGCATATCCGTATCTAAAGCACAGTGTAAGTATCATTCTAGCCTGTGTCCAAGAACACATGATTTTTACTGTACAATTAACACACTACATATGGACAGGATAAATAATATTAGCATTTATAAGCCGGTCAAAACTTAGCTAGAATTCTAGATTATAGGAATAGAGGGCTTGGATTCAGTCTTGGATTCTCTTTGAGAGTTTTTCAAATGCTTATCAAGGTAAGTTGAGAAATTTTCCAAGAGATTCCCATAATAATCCGATCATGTGCAATTTAACTTCTGGGAAGAAGATAGGCCCAGATTAGCCAATAAGTAATTCCACTATGAATTCCATGTTCAAGTTTGAATTCAAGGCTGGGCTCATGCCTATAATCCCAGCACTTTGGGAGGTGGAGGCAGGAAACTTTCTTGAGCTTAGGAGTTCAAGACCAGCCTGAGCAAGAGTGAGACCCTATCTCTACTAAAATTATAAAAATTAGCTGGGTATTGTGGCAGGTGCCTGTAGTCCCAGCTACTCAGGATGCTAAGGCAGAAAGACTGCTTGAACCCAGGAGTTTGAGGTTGCTGTGAGCTAGGCTGAAGCCATGGCACTCTTGCCTGGGTGACAGAATGAGACCGTCTCAAAAAAAACAACAACAAAGTTTGAGTTGAAGTAAAGAAACATTCATAGAACAGGTGCCCACCAGCTAGGTACAGCATCAGGGCCCAAAGATAAACAAACTGTGGCCTGGACACTTAGAAGCTACATTCTGGTGAAGCAGCTGAGGCCAACTGACACACAAAACATGAGCTACTGCAGTCAGCAGGGCCCAAGCCATTAAACGCAGGGTCAAGTAGTGCGCAATTAATAAGATGACTGGGTGAGTTTTGTGGGTTGCGAGAGATTTAAGCTGGTCCCGGCTGTGATTTGGCGCCACCTTGTGGCTCCAGCTTTACTAATGGCAGCCCAGTACTACCAGGAATTCAGGATGCTGCCTAATTTCAGGAACATCCTGTTAGGTGGTGCCTCTTGGTTGGCCTGGAGGATGCAGAGATGTGCAGTCCCCATATCCATCTCCCTTGTTCCCCAGATGGCGTGATCTGCTGGATGAATGCTTCCCTGGCCTTTTCTCCCCGATCCCTTGAGCCTTCCCTGTTTGAGAAAGGAAGGGAGCCAACTACCCACATCCACAATATCCCAAAGTGTGTCATCCTGGATGTCCACTGTGCTCTGAGGTCTGACTAGGGGGCTACTCCCCCTGCTCCCCACCCCCACACCCTACCCACCTTTCTATCTTATAACAGAAAAATACCATCTGTGTAGAAGAGACTAAATTAATCATCTTCGTACTTTAAAATACACATTTAGATAGTCATCTAAAGTCTTAAACAAATTTATATTCAACTTGAGAGTCTCACCTCTGGCATGTCTAAGCGAGGCTGACTGATGGCTAATTCGTAGATTGCCCGAGCTCTGTCAATATCACCAAGGATTGTCTCTAATTCTGCAAATTTAATCCACGAAGTACAATTTTCAGGTCCAAATTCCAGGAACTTTTCATAAAGCTTCCGGCATCTGTCAAATTCTCGAAGCTGTAGTTCCAATTCTATGTAAACTTTAAAAAGTTTGTTTTTTGGACATTTGCCAATGGAAGTTCCCTGGAAAATAAAATGGCCAGACCACTGTGATTCCTTAGAGGGGTTCAACCTGTGCACAGTCACTGCACTGTCCCAGAGGCTCTTCTTTGTTGAAGAACGTTACAGATTCAACATGCCAAACCATTCTTTCTTGTGTGGTACCACGCTATTCACACCAGTTCTTGACAAAAGCTCAAGGGAAACCCCTCCAAATTCATTCAGTAAGAGGCAGTGTTCCAGAACTATCTGGACAACTATTACAGATTTTAAAGTTTCTCAGGATCTCCCCAGGAATAGGATGTCAGATATCTAAAACTTCCTATAAATACAAAAGTAATCAAAGAATAAAACCCGTCTTGCTACCCACAGCCAGCCTAGCTTATCTGAAGGATCAGTCATTAAACACAGTATTTGATCTTAAGACATTTTAGAAGAAGTATTAACGAAATAGTGCATTTTTTCTTTTTTTTTGAGACACAGTCTCACTATGTCGCTCTGGGTAGGGTGCTGTGGCATCACAGCTCACAGCAACCTCCAACTCTTGGGCTTAAGCAATTCTCTTGCCTCAGGCTCACTACAGGTGCCCGCCATAACACCCACCCATTTTTTTGTTGTTGTTGCTGTTGCAGTTGTCATTGTTGTATAGCAGGCCTGGCCCGGGCTCTAACATGCCATCTCTGGTGTATGTGGCTGGCACCGTAACTAAGCTATGGGCACCAAGCCAAGAAAATAGTGCATTTAGTATACTAAAAATTTGCACAGGATCAGACTATCAATTCTAGTATGAGGTGAGATCTAGTAACTAGTACCTGGAGAAGTTTCCAATATTAAAATAAAATGTTCATTTGCCTTAGGCAGTAAGAATAATTTAAGCCTTGTTACCCATTAATTTTTCAAAGGCCATGTGTTTTCTACCATGTTCCAGGCTATAAAGGCATTTTTGTTGCCTTTTTAGCATGAGTTATACAATTTGTCAGCACTCAGATTTTAATTTCCTTCTCACAGAACTTAATGAGACATCCTGATCCCTTTACTTACCAAAGCTCTTCTTGCAAGTGATAAATTTTTCTGTCTTATTTCAAATTGCGCATATAGTATCCACATTTTGGCAAATGTGAACTAGAAACAAAAGCATACAAATATCTAGCTTAAGAGGCTTATTTAAATTGAATTAAATTATTATAGTAAACTTAAATTAACCAAAGCTATTGGTAGATTCCCCAAAAATTTCACAGTGAGCTGTGTTTTGCTTATTTATAAGCAAAGATGGTAAGATTTATTTCACATGAGTTAACAAACATCCTTCACTGCACTCCTGACACTGTGGCCTCTACTTAGGGTAGGCTTTGTTTTGTGGGTATGCTGGTAAGTGGGCAGAACATCCCACCTCTATCCTACAAGGTAACTCAGTCCATGTTTCTATAGCAGGAAAGGGAAATATGGCAGAGGGAACATCCCAACCCTCTATAGGGTGTATCGTACAATCATAATACACATTCAGCATCAGCAAGAAACTCATCTCTCTGCCACATGTTCTAAGATCTGTGCATGGACTCCTTCCTCCTTCCACTCAGGCTACGAAATTAACCAACCTGCTCTGAAGGCCTATATTATTACCTATGTTATTCATTTGTCACTCGATGCAGTCTGTCTTCTGACCTATACTGTAAGCTGTTTGCAGAGGCAAGGAGCATATCTCATTCCCACTTGTGTTTTTCATGGCGCCTACCACAGGGAAATATCAATAAATATCACTGCACTGAGTTATTTCAACGTCACAGAAGGGGATTTGGGCCTGTCTGAACTGAACACATCAGAGCACATGTACCTTTTTGTGAGGAATTAGTTCCAGAGAGGCCTGGTACACCTGTCTTGTCCTCTCAGGATCCTATATGAGAATAAGAAATTTTCACAAAATATTGAAGCCTGTTGTTGACTCTAATTTTACTAATACTAGTAAATGTATACCTCCATATCAACTGTTTTTACGTTACTGTTTTCAAACCCTGATTCCATTTATGATTAAAAGTATGAACTTCCTTTGGCCATCAAACTTTGGTTTAAGAATCAACAATAACATAGCCGTCAAACTCTGAGTACATCTTTGTAGAAAGGCTTTTTTGCCTGACAGCAGAAAAAAGTCTGAGACAGCAGAAAATAGTCTGAGACTAACAAAATGAGTTAATCTTTTTCATTTAACTTATATATGACCAATTTCTGAAAATGCCTCTTGATTTTTACTAAAAGCAAACATGTACAATCTAGTTGTAATCCTTGTTTATGTGAAAATCCAGAAAACTGTACATAACCATAATAAGGGCTGGTTCATTGTTCCCTTTCAAGTTCTAGGTGATATCTTATTATGCTTCATATTTTAAAACACAGACCAACCAAAACAAACAAAAACCCATCTCCGGTGTGACCACAGAAGGCATGGGCAGTTTAAAATTTTGCAGAAAAAATATATAAATGCACAGGCAAACATAGGTCTGTAAGAATTTAAAATTAAGTTTCTCTGTTTCAAGGACTGCAAATACCAGTAACGACCCGTGACGGGCGAGCTGCTGAGTCCAGGGTGAAGAAACCATCCGCAGCTGACAGAGAATCCCAACCTCACCTTGGCCTCCAGCTCTTCATAGAGAGCATAGTTGATCCAGAGGTAGACGTAGCGCTTCCAGTGCCTCTTCTCCTGAATGGGGGGCACGTTGGCAATGGCTCTTTCATAGACTTCTCGCACCGTTTCAGCCTCTGCATCACTTTCCACCAAGCGCAAGTAATCAAACCATGCATCGTAATTGTGAGGATTAGCCTAGAAAGACAACTCACTTACTGACTAAAAACAAAACAGAAGCTGCGCTTGTTAAGCTGTGGGGGCTGAAAAAAGGCATCAGGCTGACTTTCTGTATTTTTCTAAATTTTACACATTCTCTCATTTGAAGAACACCATCCCTGAGATTGTGTAAACAGAAAAAGGAAAAGAATACATAAGACAGATTACCACCGGCCAGGGATCCCACACAAGGTCCCCTTCATCTACAGCCATCTCTCCCAAGATAGCATTAGATGCCCATTCTTATCACTGAATTTGTTTACATGTATAACCACGTATCATTATGTTGATGATAAAATTTCATTGTTTATGACTCATAATTGTGAAACCTGCCTTTACAATTAATGGTAATTTTATCCTGAACATATCTTACTAACCTACCATCTCCGTAGACTTAGTCCTTTGATGGGGATAATCTGACTAAGCAAAAGTATTTTAAATACACAGCAGAACATCTTTGCACTGAAATGAAAAGTGCACGTTACAGATGGGTAAGAATGGAGCCCTACCTGCTCTGCATCTTTCACTCAGCAGTTAAGCTGAAAGGTGATAATGCACAACAGGTTTTGGATCAATCTCGACTCCTGTGCGTTTCTTTTGCTCAAGTTTACAGACACCATCAGCAATCACATACTGACGTGCAGCATGTGAGTGGCAGAGCCAACCTGAGCGTGGTCTGCTTGCCTTTTCCATTAGCCATGCTGATTCCCATACGTCTGAAATAGCTGCCCATCTGCCAGAGACATCCTCATGGCAGTAATCTCGGGCGGCCCTACCTACCTGTTTTTTATTTTATTGTAGCTGTACTGATCAGCACATCTGAGTTACTACAGAGCTCACCACCTATCCTAGCACTCACCTTCACTTCCTCTTCATACTGGAATCTCCGTTTGCTCACGATGATATCTTCAATACCCCGCCTATCACCAAACTTCTTCTCAAAAATGGTGTAATTTTTAAAGAGTTCTTGGGCCTCTTGTTTTGAAATTCTATCCAGGGCATACTTGTAAATCACGCGTACTCTTTCAAACTAAAAGCAAACAGGATGATTACCTTCTAGAACGTAATATTCTCATGCTAGTCACAACCTGGAGAGTAAGTAGGCCCTAAAATATTACTTACGTGATAGATATTAAGGTCTTATAATGTTCAGAATAAAACGTTTCTCTCTTTTCTTGACGGTATTTCTGTTAGGAGGGACATTCTTGTTTGAGGTCCACACTTATACCATCTCCCTAACACTGCCAGGTAAATGTCTACTGCCCCTTACAAACCCAACAGGCCCCACACTGAGCTTCTGTTTTCTCCCCCCAAATCTGAGTCTCCCCAGTTTCCAGCCTTAGTGGGCAACATGACAGTCACACACCTGTGTAAGCTGAAAGCCCGGGAGTCCTCTGTGGCGCCTCACCTTTTCTCACTCCCGGGTCCCCTCCTACGACACGTCCTGCCATTTCCATCTCTTCCATACAGCCCTTCACTTCGCCCCAGGGCTGCTGTCACCAAGCTCCATCGCTTACCAGAACCATTTCCAAAGTCTCTCCACTGTTCTGCCCAGTTCCATTTTTGCTACCCTATCTCCATACATTCTCCAGGCAGCAGCCAGAGTTCTCTTTAAAACAGAAATCCAATCCAATCCCTCTTTTGCTTCAAACCCTTCAATGCTGCCCACTGACCTAAGAAAAGCATGTGAACGCCCCAGCAAACCTGTGTAAGCCCTTGAACAGGGTGAGTACCCTTATCCCAAACGTTCGAGACAAGACGGCTTCAGGTATCAGATTTTTCTCAATTTTGCGTTATTTCCATTTTACTTGCTGATTCAGCACCCCGAATCTGAAAAGCTCCAAGGAGCATTTCCTTTGAGTGTCATATAGTGCTCAAAAAAGTTGTGGATTTTAGAACATTTGAATTTCAGGTTAAAAAAGATCAACCTATATTTGGATGGACTTCAGCCTACTTCTTTCAATTCTGTATTATTAGAACTATTTAAAGGAACTATATTTTTCCTCATATATACTAGGGAAGAAGAAAAAAACTGATTTGTGGACCAATTTCTGTTTAAATTCTAAATTCTATTTTCTGTTCTCAGGGCTTTTGGCTTCTCAAGTTTATTCTCTCTAAAGTCCTTTAATTAGGATGCCAAATCACTTTCCGCATATAGACATTCAGATTTAAGGACCTAATTTTCAAAGTACAACAAAATTAAGATGTATACTACAATCTACAGTCACTCAGCTCCTAATCTAAAGCTTCTCTTAAAGTTGTACGCTATTTTCTGTTACAATCTGCATTTCTTTAGTTTAAAACCATTTTCTCTAAGGATACAGAGAAAAAATGGAAATTAATTATGCACAGTTAACAGTGTCTAAGTTATTTTGCGAGGTAATCAAGTTCTAGCGTACTTACTTCTTTCTGATTTTCTTCAAATTTGGCGAAGGCAACATAAAGGTGCTCATCCATGTGCTCATCTCCAAAGAACTCGACAGCTCTCTCATAGACTTTTCGTGCATGAGCAAAATAAGCATGTTTTTCTTCAAAGCGAGCATACTTGATCCAGTTCTTAACATCAGGGTGCACGAGGACAAGTGCAGGGGAATTAAGGAAATGCCCAGCTCAACAGCACAGCTTCAACAAGTCATACATGAACACAAAACAAAACCACACCAAACTCCCAAGCCCCCGACAATTCAAAATATACAGAGAGGAGATAACACACACACACAAAGGTGCAGAACTCAACTGTGGCCTCCACGAGGCACAGCCCTGTTTTGTTCATCCCTATCTTCCTCCAGTGCTTAGTCAAGATTTCAGTCATGGTACAAACACAAGTTTCGATCAGAGAAGTACCCTGACCCTGGTTTCCAGCCATGTGATCCTGGACAAGGCACGGGACTGGCCTGAGTCTCCCTGGTGCTCAGAAGTAACACAAATACTCGAACTGATGAGTAAGGAAAAAGCAACACGGCCATAAAGAGAAAAACTGCTGCTCACTGCAGCCAAAAGTTTTGAATTGCCATTTTATTTCTTAACAGGACATATTTATTTTCACTCTACCATCCTTTTAGAAATCATTAATTTCCAAAGTAGTACTACATTCAAATATGGCAAATATAGTAAGAGCACTGGTTCTAAATCTGCTCTGTTGGGATCACATCCCACCTTCATCACTGCCTGGAGATTCCCATCAAGCTCCCCAGTTTCCTCACCTGTACAATGAGGTAGTTCCTATGTTGCAGTGTTGTCAAGAGGATTAAATGATAGTATGTGTAAAGAGCTTAGGACAATGCCTGGCACACAGCAAGTGCTACATAAGCTATTGTCAAACTAACAATATTAAAATGAGTTGAGGTAATTAAAATCTTAACACTGGATAATAAAGTTGATTCTCATAATCTGCAGTAGCTATGTTTTATAAAGCCACTGGGAACACTTTATTATTGAGCAATGAACACTGTTTCTAAAGAAAGTGTATACAAACACATACCTCACAAGATCACATCTTAAATCTAAAGAAACAACTCATCCTGGCAGGTTCTACTTTCTTTATCTTGTGAGAGACAGTGGTTCAGAAGTGTTAAGGTGCTGGCAGAGACTGCCCCACAAGCAGGTGCTAGAGTGGAGCCTCAAACGCCATCTAACAGGCCCCAGAGTTGGAGCTCCTTGCACCACACAGCACTGGTTGCCCCATCTCCACCTGGGCCTGGCTGGATACATGAGGCTGGGATGAGGCGGCCCTCGGTCTCCACGGGTTCTGCCTCCATGAAAACATGCACACAGGGCAAGTCAAACGTTTCACTGTTCTGCACAGTGTGCAGACAACTGTGAAAGTGCTGTCGTTACTGATGTGGGGTCACAAAGAAATTCAGGGAAGTATGCTAATTTCCAAACACAGAATCTGTGAATGATCAGGACTCAATTATACTTTCAACTTTTATAAGCGTTTTCCCATGTTTCATTTAATCTTCACAAACAGTCCCAAAGAGGTATTTTATTCTTATTTTTAAAAAGAAGACAGCAGAGGTCAAAGAGTTAATTGACTCACTACGCAGCTAATGAACGCACCAAACCTACAAGCCTTTAATGAACTCCATTAATGGTACCAATGACCAACACAAACCCTGTAAAAACAGAACTGGCCACAGCAGCCAGGACCTTAGTGTAGTCAACCTTCCGCATCTACAGTTTCTGTATCTGCGTATCGGCCAGACATAGATGGTAAACATTCAGGAAAAAACCCCTCCATCTTACTGAACACGTGCACACTTTCTTGTGTCATTATTCCCTGAACGATACAGCATGAGCGACATGCTCTTAGTCACCCAGGCCATAGTGTAGCACCATAATCAGAGCTCACTGTAACTCTGAACTCTGGGGCTCAAGCCATCCTCCCACTGCAGCCTCCCAAGTAACTAGGACTACACAAGGGTGTGCCACCACAGCTGGCTAATTAAAAAAAAAATTTGGAAAGATGGGAGATCTTACTACATTGCCCAGCCAGTCTTAAACTCCTGGGATCAAGTGATTCTTCTAAAGTGCTGGGATTACAGGCACGAGCCACCATGCCCAGACCTTATATTATGTATTCTAAGTAATACAGAGATGATTTAAAGTATATGGAAAGATGTGCACAGGTCATATGCAAATACTACACCATTTCCTATGAAGGACTCAAATGTTATCTGCCCAAGCTCCAGGAACCAATCCCCAAGAGGTATCATTTCCCACAAGGAGTCACAACATTAGTGCTAAACTGTAACTGAGCCTAAAGTCTCACTAGGAAAGACTCAATTACCCAGACCACAGACCTCTAGTTTGACCAGTCTATGCCCCTACATAGTATGTATGGGAGGTTAATGAAACCTGCACTGCTGACATTAATGACTATACACCTGCCGTTCTCTCAGGGAGGAGCAGCACCCCGGACAGTAACGGTACCACTCAGATCTTGTCTAAAGGATATAGCGTTCGTAAATGGTGCGGGCCCGATCCACCTCTTTGTACCTCAGCTCAAAGTTGATGTAGGAATGCCAGGCTTGCTCCTCCGGCTGCCATTCCATCCAGCGCTCAAACACCTGCCGGGCGCCAGCAATGTTTCCCAACATCTCCTCCATGTATGTGTACTTGTACCTTTAAAAAAAATTATCCAAAAGTATCTACTGTGGTCAAAAGGACTTAAGTTGCCTAGTTTGATGAGAAGTTTTTTCTGCATAAAAGACCGCAAAGTTTTAGTTTGGATTCATAGCTATTAAACATTGTAATTATGACCGAATAGACTATGAGACATTAAAAGGCACTAAGAGTAGTATGTTTAAAGAAAAAGTAGGATGTTAAGATTATATACAATGATTATAACCACATACACACACAAATACGTGGAACTTCTCTACTTCACAAAAGGCTGTTCTGTTAAATCAGAGACTTACCAGAACTGGTTGACCCGAGGCAGAGTGGTTATGGCCCGGTCCCAGATATTTCGGGCATGGTTGACCTGGCGATTCTTCATTTCCATTTCTGCGTATTTCAGCCATAGAGTAATGTTTCGATAGTCTACATCTAAAGCACGCTCGTATATGGATCGAGCCCTTAAGAAGCAAGATTTGGAGGGTATCAAAAGTAGTTATCTATAACATATGTAGCAATTACTTCAAACTATCTGCAACGGCCTGCTGTTTTACTGGATGTCTACTATGAGCCAGGTGTGAGCTTAAAAAAATGAAATGATATAATGTTCTCAAGTACCTTCCAAAGTCTTTTTTTTTTTTTTTTTGAGACAGAGCCTCAAGCTGTCACCCTGGGTAGAGTGCCCTGGCATCACAGCTCACAGCAACCTCCAACTCCTGGGCTCAAGCGATTTTCCTGCCTCCACCTCCCAAGTAGCTGGGACCACAGGCGCCCGCCATAACGCCTGGCTATTTTTTGGTTGCAGCCGTCATTGTTGTTTGGCGGGTCCGGGCTGGATTTGAACCCGCCAAACTCAGTTGTATGTGGCTGGCACCTTAGCTGCTTGAGCCACAGGCGCCGAGCCCCTTCCAAAGTCTTATACAAAGACAGACTTGCATGCAAAAATTATAATGCATTGCTGAATATATTATAGTCAAGACCTACACAAGAAGCAAGAAGCAGAGAGGAAGAAATGAAAATGTCTGGTGGAAAAAGCTAGGTAACTCCAGAATTGGGAACTTGAGGAAAATTCCAGTTTACAAAGATGCCACGGTTGGTAGGGAGAGGTGCTCATTCCAGACAGAGAGAACGGCCAAGCCTCACGGTAAAGACATATAATGTGTTCAGAGAAAGGGGTGTGGGGGGGAAGTAAAGGCGAAGAAAAAAAGTAGGACAACAGGAAGGGCCAGACCACAGTTTGTATCTAGTGTGCCACTTGTTTTTGGCTGAACACTATTATTTTTACAAAATCTCAATATATGGAAAGCAGATGAAACTGCTCCTCTCTAGCTACAGGTGTGCTGGCAGAAAACCCATCCAGAGAGCCTCCTCCTGCCACTTCCCTCGTTCACTGCGGTGCTCCTAAGACCCCTCAAAGAAACCCTAGGAGTCCAAGGAACAAAAGTTGAAAATTAAAACCAGAGGCACACTCTTTCTCAGCAATTACAGTCTCAGCAATTTTACCTCTGAATCTCCTTCAGACTTTCTTCCCATTGTGCGTATTTTATCCAGTTACTAATCACAGTCCTGTTTTTTCGTATGTTATCTTCAAAAGTCTAGAAGATAACCAAAGATGTCAAATAAAAGGAAAATTGACTAAAAATGACTTCATTCTTGCCTAATAAAAGTCTTGTCCTAAAAAGGTTATTCATTTGGTTTTTATGTAAGAAAAATAACATCCTGGAGGCCCTGAATACTAAGAAGCCCTCTGCAGAAGGTTATAATTGCAGGAGTTTCTTTAAAGTCTTGAAAGTGAACAAGGAGGAAACTTTAGATACAAAGAATTATAGAATTATTGACATTTTCTCCTGTTGTCCATGACAACTGACACATTATCATACTCTACACTTGGTCCTAAATAAAAAAGAATTTTTTTTGATTACTATTTAAATCCTTTGGGTAATTCTCAGAATTTCATACATAACTCATTGAGAATAACAAATGAATAGATACAACAGAATTTCTACTTTAAAATAACCTCACATTCTAGAAAGAGGAGGTCAACTCAGATCCCAGAGTCTTCTCATGGTCCTTCCCAGGTCCCACTCCTGACAGAAGGCAGTACAGAGAGGACACGCACGACTCAGCCTTGCTAAGTAGACCCTCCTCCCATGTCCATGTTCTACCTATTAAACTCCCTCTCATCTTTGATTTAGCACCAAAAAACAATGTCTCAATTTACTTATGCTTTAAGCAGACAACTTATAGCATATTTTATATAGCTTAGCCAAATGTGGTTAGGCAGTATCTGGTAACCAGAAGTTAAATGACTCACGTGGCTAGAAACATCACCCTTATCTTACCCTGTAGACACTAACGGATAAGAACTTTTCCAACTCTGACCTATAATTCTTAACAATTAACAGAGTGAAAGCTACCACACTGACCGACCTTCCTTTTCCTTAGTTTGTAATCGTTTAGTTCTTCTTCATCTGTGATCTTCTGCTGAGGTGGAGGTGGAAGGAGCTCAAGTTCCCTCTCTTTAGCTTCTCTTAAGAGCTGCTCAGCAGTTATCTGGACTTCAGCGGGAGCTTTGTTTTTTACCTTTTAAGAAGGAAGACATTTCTATTTCTGGTAGATGCTCTTAGTATAAGGTTTAATAAAAAAAAATACACAGTTTCTAGAACGTAATTCATAAGAATTACAAGATGCCCTCTTTGTATGACATGTTCCCATTTCTCTGTGAGACTAAACAGGAAAATACATTATGTTTCTCTCTTATACACAGTATCTTATTACAAAGCTGTAAGTAAAAGTCTGAAGAGGAAAGAGCAGCAAAAATAATACCAAGTCTCCTCTTTTAGATGAGTATTATAATAAACTTTGGGGGTACCTAGGCAAAATTCTCACCAGAGGCTTTGCTTTATCAAGATGTGTGTCGGCTTGGTGTCTGTAATTTCAGTGGTCAGGATGCTGGCCACATACACCTAGGCAGGTGGGTTCAAACCCAGTTTGGGCCTGCTAAACAACAATGACAACTGCAACAAAAAATAGCTGAGTGTTATAGCAGGCACCTTTAGTTCCAGCTACTTGGGAAGCTGAAGCAAGAGAATTGCTTAAGTCCAAGAGTTTGAGGTTGCTGTGAACTGTGAAGCCACTGCACTCTACTGACGGCCACACAGAAAGTGAGAATCTGTCTCAAAGAAAAAAAAAAATTAAAGATGTGTGCCATATTTCATCTAGCATTCCAACCTCTACTTACAGAATTCTTCAACTTGTTTTAATACCCCTGGTGGATGACTGGGTTTGGTTTTGCAGAGTACCTCAAGTCAAAGACAGTAAGTTACAATCTAAGCTTGTTAAGATCTTAAGAGTCGTGCTGCTCAACACAGTAACAAGTCACATGAGTCCAACTGTCCGAACTAACATGAGTCCAACTGTCCGAACTAACGCGGGTTCTGAGTGTAAGACACACAGTGATTCTGAAGACTGATTATGAAAAAAAGAATAAATGAGCTCATAAAAATTTTCTGTATTGTTTACAAGTTGAAATGATATTTTGGAAACATTGGGTTAAATAAAATACATTATTAAAATTAATGTCACTTGGTTTTTGTTTTGTTTTGTTATTTTTAATATTAGCTGTTTTGCATTTTTATTGAACCAGTGTGCCCAATAAAGTTTACAAAATTGAATTATAAGAAATGTGAAAAAGGGCAGCACCTGTGGCTCAGTGAATGGGGTGCCGGCCCCATATACCGAGGGTGGCGGGTTCAAACCTGGCCCCAGCCAAACTGCAACAAAAAAAACAGCCGGGTGTTGTGGCGGGCGCCTGCACTCCCAACTACATGGGAGGCTGAATCACCTAAACCCAGGATTTGGAAGTTGCTGTGAGCTGTGACGCCATGGCACTCTACCGAGGGCAATAAAGTGAAACTCTGTCTCTAAAAAACACCCAAACAAACAAACAAAGAAAAATGTGGAAAAAAAAAAAAAAAAAAAGAAATGTGATTTAGGGCGGTGCCCGCAGCTCACTACTTACAGCGCCAGCTACATACACCCAGGCTGGCGGGTTCGAACCCGGCCCAGGCCTGCTAAACAACAACGACAACGGCAACCCAGAAACAGCCAGGCGTTGTGGCGGGTGCCTGTAATCCCAGCTACTTGGGAGGCGGAGGCAGGAGAATCGCTTAAGCCCAAGAGTTGGAGGTTGCTGCGAGCCGTGATGCCACAGCACTTTACCAAAGGTGACAAAGTGAAATTCTGTTTCAAAAACAAAAAAAGTGATTTAATGCCACACATGGAGTGATGACGAGAACCCTGACAGCTCGAGTTTAGTGAGCACTTGAGCGCCAGACACTGTGCTACTCGTTTTGCGCGCATCACCTTTGAGAGTTATCTAAATGGATACGTAAACGTCCAGCTCAGAGAGCCATCTAAATTGGAAAAACAGACCAGAGGAAACGAATTTGTAAAGGCTCAAGACAAAGCGCTGCTACGTATCAGCCACCGATGGAAATAAGGGGTAACGAAGCTATTGCTGAATTAAATCATGCCGGGGCCACTCCCGTCGCCTCTTCTCATTCCTATCAGCGAGGCTAACTCCTGCTCAGCTTGCAAGGCTCAGCTTACCTGTCACGTCCTGGAAGACGACCCCCCCCCCACCTCGCCTACTCCCGCGCGGGACGCCCCCCGCCAGGCCGCCACTCACACCCACTCCCGTCGGGGTCCCGCCCGTCGCCGCCCCCGCAGCGCAGCTCCCAAGCGCTCCGCGCCGCGCCTGCTTCACTCAGTCTGTGCGGAAGACTCCGCTCGGCCCCAGCACTCGCCCCCGACCGGGGTCGTGCCCCTGGGCGACCGGCTCCCGGCTGCCCCTTCCCCCGCCCCGGCAGCACGCAGGCGGTCCTCGCCGTCGCCTACCTTGGCCACCTTGGGGATCCGCTGTTTCCCGGCCGCGGTGGAGGCCGCCATGTCTGCAGCAGCGTACCTGGGGCGACCCGCGGCCCACCCCGAACCGCAGAAACCCGCTGTGCCGAGTTCCCGGCGGCACCAAGCTTTCCGAAAACAAGTTTGCCCGGAACCGGAAGCGGAACTAGCTGCGCTGGCCTTTGACCTCCCGCACGCGCCGTGACGGAGGCAGCGCCGTTTCCAAGGCGACCAGGCTGCGCGTCCAGCTGGAAACAGCGGGAGGCGAGCGGCGTCCGGGAGTCGCGGGTGCGGTGGGCAGCGCCAGCCAGCCCCGCGGCGGCGCCCGGACTGGGTCCAGGGCGCATCCCCACCCAGGTCAGTGTCCGCGACGGGGCCAACCGTGTCAGGAGGGCTGGACCGCTGACCCTGCGCTCTGCTCGGGGACTAGCAAGCGGGGTCCTGTCTGCGTGCTGGAGGGCGGGGACAGAGGCTGGCCAGGAAACTCGCGCTCCCACCGGCTCTTGATGTTATAAATTCTGTGGATTTAGACAAACGTATGATGACATGTATGCACCATTATAGTAAGAGCAGCTTCATGCCCCCCCCAACTCCCTCCCTGCAACCCCTGCAACAACGGACCTTTTTACTGTCTCCATAGTTTTGCCTTTTCTAGAATGTCAGACGCATATGATTGAGGTCACATAGTATGTGCCCTTTCTAGATGGGCTTCTTTCACTTCGTAATACGCATTTACATTTCCTCCACGTTTTTTCATGCTTGTTAGTTCATTAGCTAAGAGAATTTTCACAATTGCAAGTCCCTTTTGGTGTTTGAAAAATATATAGACATGTATTTATGTATATAGTAATACGACATCTACCTATGCACATATTGCTTTCAAAAAGTTTATGTAGATTTCTAAAGCTAAAGTCAGTCATAACCAATATCAAATGTTTGCCATAACTCTGCCACCCATATTATTTAAATATTTTTTAATTATCTTGTTTTTCAATTCATTAATGAATTGAATGAGAAGATTTTATATCACTATCATAAAGAGGAGTCACCTAACAAAATAAATATTTGTTAAAAAGATGTTTCCAGTAAGTGATTTTCCTTAAATTTGTAGCTGTAAATAGTGGCTTTAACAAATGAATAATTCAATCATCTCTAGTCTCTGTTCAAAGGTACAAACACCTTAAAATACTTTCTGTCTTTCCTTTTTTTTTTTTTTTTTGAGACAGAGTCTCAAAGTGATTCTCTTGCCTCAGCCTCCCAAGTAGCTGGGACTACAGGCGCCCGCCACAATGCCCAGCTATTTTTTTTGTTGTAGTTGTCATTGTTGATTTTAGCAGGCCTGGACCAATTGGAACCTGCTAGCCTAGGTGTATGTGACTGATCACCTAACCACTTAGCTACAGGCACTGAGCCAGAATACTTTATTTCTGATTGTCATTCTTCTGTCTCTCGTGGTTTTCTTGCCTGGTAATTCAGTTCAGCTTTTTTTTTTTTTTTTTAAGACAAATTTATCATCATTCTTTTTTCCTTTTGCCATCAATGCATATTTAGATATACCTGCTGTTTACTCCTCATCTCCCAGCATTTCATCTTGTATGCCACTCCTTTCTGGTTTTAATTTTATTCTTCCTGAAGTATACCTTTTCTTTGTTCTTTCAACCTGATTATTCAAATAATATTTTCTTCCAGTCTTTGTATGAAATTGTCTTTATTTAACCTTCATTTTTTAATGATCATTTAGCTAGGTATAGAAGTCCAGGTTAATGGTTACTTTTACCTGTGTAGTTTAAAAATACTATTCTAGTAATATGAAAACTACAGCCCATAGTCCCAATTCAGCCCTTCATCTATTTTGTGTGGCCTGTGAGTTTAGGATTTTTTTTTTTTTTTTACATTTTAAATATTTGGAAGAAATCAAAAGAATATTAGATAGAACCTCCAAAATATATTTTAACAAAGTCAAATTTCACTATCCCTAAGTAAAATTTTATTGGAATGCTGTCATGTTCCTTTGTGTTTATTTTTTTTTTCTGACTATTATTGTGCTACAATAGCAGAGTGGAGTAGTTGTGAAGGGAAAATGTGGCCATTAAGCCTAATGTATTTATTAGCTGGCCCTTTACAAAAGAAGTTTGCCAACCCCTCTACTAACCCCTCTACTACTGGCTTCTCTTGCTGATGAGGAATATTCTTTTATTGATTGCTTTAGTCTTGTCTTCCTTTCCTTTTCTTTTCTTTCTTTTTTTTTTTTTTTGAGGCAGAGTTTCACTATGTTGCCCTTGGTAGAGTGCTGTGGTGTCACAGCTCACAGCAACTTCAAACTCTTGGGCTTAAGCGATTCTCTTGCCTCAGCCTCCCAAGTAGCTGGGACTACAGGCGCCCACCACAACGCCCAGCTATTTTTGTTGTTGTTCTTGTTGCAGTTGTCATTGTTTAGCTGAACCCATAATCCTTGGTGCATGTGACTGGCGCTATAACCACTGTGCTACAGGCGCTGAGCCTGCTTTAGTGTTTTCTACTTGCCATTGACGTTTTATAGTTTCACTACTATATATTTAGGGTTTATTTTTATATTTTGTGTCAAAAATGAGGATTCATGTATTTCATCAATTCTAAAAATCCAGTCATTATTTTCAAACACTTCATTTATTCTTTTTTGGAATTCCTGTAAGACAGATTTTTTTTTCATTCTGTCTTACATGTGTCTTAATTGTATTATGTGTTTTCTCACTCTGTGTTGTCTTTCTAGATAATTTGTTCACAATCATTGTCCAGTTTATTCTCTTCCATCTTGTCTGTTTTAAACCCATCCAATTAGTTTAAATTTTAATAACCATATTTTCCATTTTTATTGTTTCTGTTCTTTTATATTGGTTAACCTGTTCTCTTCTCATGACTTTTATTCCTCTTTCTATACTTCTAATAATTATAAACATACTTGCTTTGTGGTCTCTTTCAGAGTCTATTATCTAAAGTTCTTGGTAACCCTCACACACAGTGTATGTTAGAATGCCATACCCATGTTAGTTAAGAATTTGGACTTCCCATAAGTTTTGTTTGTTTGTTTGTTTTCTTCCTAAACTTTTGAGAGAGAAAGCTTATTTGTCATTTCTTTAGGCTGGTGGGTTTAATTTTTCTAGTCCTCCCATTCACCTCCTGCCCACCTTTCCCACTTTTCCAAAGTCTCAGTTGAATGCATGGTTTTAGTTTCAGTTCCATTGGAATGAGGCCTGTGATATCCCTGTTGAATGTTAAAACTTCCCCAGAGCCTGTATCAGATCCTGTCTCTTCTTGAGCTGCTGCTAACAGCATCATTGCTACCTGGGTGGAGAATTTATCTTCCTTGCTCTCTTCCTTCTTTTCTTGTTTTTTTACCCCTACACTCAGCTTTTCAATTATGTTTCCTTAGTTTGCATTGTTCTGAGTTTTTATATACTTATATCATTAGTTTATATCATTATTCATAAACAAGATGTCTCATTCCAATTCTGCTTTTAAGTTAAAACCCAAACCAGCAATCACAATACTTATGGCTAGCTTTGACAGAAGTCTAGACATTATTAATTTCCCTGTCTTATCGTTTTCGCTGTTTTAAGATTATTAGCTAGTAGGTAATAAAATGATTTTCCCTGGCCAGACACAGTGGCTCATACCTATAATCCCAGCTACTTGGGAGGCTGAGGCAGCAGGATCACTTGAGGATAGCAGTTTTAGAACACCCTGGGCAACACAGCAAGACCCCAAGTCCGAATGTAAAATAAAATTTAAAAACGTAGTCAGGTGTGGTGGTGCTTGCCTGTAGTCCCTGCTTCTTAAGAGCCTGAAGTGGGAGGATCCTCTGAACCCAAGAGTTTAAGGCTGCAGTAAGCTGTGATCTCACTACTGTACTCCAGCCTGGGCACCAGAGCAAGACCCTGTCTCTTTAAAAAAAATGAATAAATAAAAATAAAATAAAATAGTTTTCCCTAAGAAGGAAGACAGGCAGGAAAGAATAGAGAGAAAAGCTAAGAAACAGACATACATTGGGGCATTGAGAGAGAGATGGAAATCATTTGTAAACTTATTTCTGCAAGCAGCATTTCTCAAAGTGTCTTTCTGGAATATTAGACTCTTCACTATTATTATTGTTAGACATTCTGTTTAGAAAGGGTGTGGGAAAGGCTGAGTTATACAAAGAAAACAGGGCACTTTGTTATGGAACTTTTCAAAGACTTTACTGGGCATGGTGACCCACCAGGAAAGCCATGGGAAGCACTTCTTACATTTATTTGACCACAGAACATTTTTGGTCTCAAAATATCTCTTAAGTCTGCTGTCCTTCAGGACTCTAGTTTGGGGAACTCCATTTGGAACACAAGCAGCAGCTGCCAATATTTCCCCTGAAGCTCTTGACCACATGCCATGGTGGCCAATTAAATATAAGAGTTCACTGAATCCATTAATTATTCCTTTCAATATTTTTCAGTCCTATTGTCAGAATATTTTAAAGTGGTTTTGATGGAAACAAAGAATTCAGTTGTAGAAATTTCTAGACAGGCCAATTCTCAGAAACTTCATTTTCCTGTGGAGAAACATGTCAGCTGCTTTATAGTGACAGTTGTCACAGATTCTACCCAGGGGAAAATGCGTCTCTCCAGTGCTCCCATACCACATTCACCGCGACTGTATGGAAATTGAATTAATGCTCAGTTTTATGTGTACTGGAACCAGAGTAATTTGCCACATCAGATTAACAGTGGACTATTTTCTCTCTTTTTCGGACAGGCTAAAAATGTCAGTACTTACTTCTCCAAGAGGAAAGGCAGAAATTGTTCACTGCCGAAGAACAGAATCACATGATATTTATTGTATTAAAAGCCTCATTAGAAAATTTACCCAGAAGCTGTTTGGGAGGATTAATATCATCTATCTTCTGTAAGTACATAGCTGAGTAAGCTCAAGAATGTTTATCAGATTCATGACATGCCAGACATAGATCCCACTCCTTTGTCCTTGTGGTTCCCATGACAAGGAAGTGGGCAGCTCCCTGCACAGTGACAAAACGTGTAGCATGAAATCTCTGGAAACTGTGTCCTTGAACAACATGTAAACTGGAAAGGTTTCTCATGGGTTTTGGGTTCCAGCAAACTTGGGATCAAATCTCAACTTGGGGCATGGTGTTGGCTACCAGATTTTGAGAGTCAGATTCTGTACCTTGCCAACATTATTTCATTTAATTATCTTGCCACCTCTCTGAAATAGCTACAGTTGTGCCCATTTCACAGATGAGAAGAGGAGGCCGGCCCACAGCCAAGCAGTGAGAGGCCAAGTGTGGATTTGCTCTTAAACACTGCCATTAAAATTGTCTTCTAAACTTTAAAATGTGCATAAATTATTTTCTTAAAACATCTTTTTTCTCTCTGTTTATAGACCTTCTATAGACATCAGAATGTAAATACCTTTTAACCTGTCCTTGTGTTTTTTTTGGATGTAGGTTCTTGCTCTATTATCCGGGGTGAAGTGTAGTGATGCAATCATAGCTCACTGTAGTCTTGAGCTCCTGGGTTCAGTGATCCACCCTTCTCAGCCTCTGGAGTACCTGAGACTACTGGCACATGCCACCATGACCAGAAAAAGTTTTTTTCATTTTTTTAGAGATGGTGGGGGGGCATCTTGCTATATTGTCCATGCTGGTCTCAAGCTCCTGGCCTGGAGCAATCCTCCCAAGTCTCTGGGATTTCAGGTGTGAGCCACTGTACCCAGCCTGTTCCTCATTATTTTTATTAAAAATATGAGATAGGGCTCGGCGCCTGTGGCTCAAGCAGCTAAGGCGCCAGCCACATACACCTAAGGTGGCGGGTTTGAATCCCCAGCCCGGGCCTGCCAAACAACAATGATGGCTGCAACCAAAAAATGGCCAGGCGTTGTGGCGGGCGCCTGTAGTCCCAGCTACT
>CAUYQS010114126.1:0-12836 GCA_963574585.1 Otolemur crassicaudatus
ATGTTTACATGGATGGAGCTGGAAAATATTCTTCTTAGCAAAGTATCCCAAGAATGGAAAAGAAGTAACCAATGTACTCAGCCCTACCATGATATATTCTTAAATGGAATTAGCCCCTCAATTATTTAGGAAGAATTATTACATGTACTAGGGTCACAATGAAAACACAAGCACTTTCTTGTGGCAGGAAACTGGATATTTTAATCAGAATGATATTAATAGCTAATATTTGATAGAGCAAAATGTGAAGTTCTTATATTTGTTTTCTTTTTATTAATGGCTCTGATCCTGGGAAGTTGCTTATAGAGAATTTCTTCTCCTATTTCTCCTTATAAATCTCTATGAAATCAAAATACCCAAAGGGGATAGTTTTACCCAAGTTATTGACTTGTTCAGTTGCTGCTGTTTGAGTTTATAAGGATAAGATGGATAAAGGGCTACCAGGGTCTATATTTCTGTTTTTACCATTTGAGGCAATGGTTCCCATGAACATGGCTTCTGTATTGGTCACCTTCAGTCATGAGGACCTTGCCTGCCTGGAGAGATGATAACTTGAAACCCTAATTCACACCTGTCCTTTCTCCTCTGCCTGATGTTAACATTTAACACTTTGACCAAGGCTTGCCTGCAAGTGCAAAATGTGGTATCTCTGTTGTGTCTGACTGAGAGGTACTGGAATGAGTTTTTTCTTTCTTTTTTTTTTGCTGTATCTTGAAAGATTTTTCATTTCTGCACATAATTTCTATAACTAGAGCAGGGAAATGTATTTTCAAAGGGGAACAGATAACCCAGGGCTTAAGTGGTGGATATCATTGGAAGAACTAAGCTTTCAACCTTAATGGGCCCTGGGATATATGTTAACAGCAGCCTGCAAGTGGGGAAAGAGCAACCTTTGATCAGCTAAAAATATCTCCTCTAAAGCAATCTGTGTAATTAAAGTCACAAATTTGGTTATCATCTTAGAAGTCTTCTGTCCAACCTCGCTCAAATGCCAAAATTATATGTGCTTTGGTTCAGTTTGATCAATTCCCCAGGCTGTTGGGTCTAACCCATTCCATTGTAGTATAACCCTGTTATAAAGTTCTTCCTTATATTGATTCAAAGTCTGACTTCTAACTCCTCAATCCTTCCTGGTCTAGTTCAAGAATAAATAGCACTATAAATAGAGCTTCTAACAATGATGAAAATGTTCAAAATCTGCACCATCTAATATTGTGGCCCTAGCCAAATGCATTTGCCATGTGGCTAGTGTGACTAAGAAGCTGAATTTGTTTTATTTTATTTTTTGTAGAGATGGGCTCTTACTATGTTGCCCAGGCAATTGTCAAACTCCTGACCTCATGGGATCCTCTTGCCTTGCCCTAACAAAATGATGAGATTACAGGTGTGAGCCACCATGCCCTGCAAGAAACTTAATTTTTAATGTTATATGAATTTAAGCCTTCTTTTTAAATTTAAATTTTATTTAAACCTTCTGAGAAGCGACAGCCATTAAAGTGTTTAGAGGCACTAAATTGTCTCTTCCAGTCTTCTGTTTTTAAATGACAACTTGCTCTAGCAACTTGGCACTTCCCATATCCTTACCCTCCTCATGAACCTTCTCTGGATTATGTGGTATATTATTCACTTGCTTAAAATCTGGTGTTCATAGCTGGTCACAATGACTCAGGATGATCTGACTATTCAGGAATACATTGGACTCATCAGGAGTGAGTACTGGAATTTAATGCTGGAATGTATAAAATTTCATATTATGTTTATTTGTAAATGCCATAATGTACTTCACATTTGGCTAATGACAAATAACCATTTTCAGGCAAATCATTGAATTTTAGAATTAAAAAGTGCCTTTAGAACCTTTTGCACAATATTTTTCACAGTTTATTTTAGTCAATGGACTCATTATTACATGAAACTTTCCCAGAATAGTAATAGTTGATTCTTGAGCTGCTTAAATTGGAGCAGGAGGGAGCTGCCTGACCTGTGCTTCCTATAGAAATAGTATAGCCCTCCTGTGCTCCTGTCCCACCCACTTAGGCACTTAAAAATTTTCTTTTTTCCTCCCACATTAATTTTTTAATTTTCATAATGTGAAAATTAATTACTATTTTTAGTGTAATAAACCTCTAAAAATTGCTATCTGGGGAGCCATAGATAATGAAATATTAAAATTGAGACTGAGGCTAGAAAATTGATTCATAATGTACAACTTTCATCAAATCACAAAATCAGGGGGAATATTACTGTATATAAGTCAGTAATCTAACATGATTTAACTGAAAACCTTACAAAACTCATTAATATCCAATAGTTTGTTATCAAAAATAATATATTATGCTTTACATCATATTTAACTGAAAACCTTACAAAACTCATTAATATCCAATATCCAATATTTTAATATCCAATAGTTTGTTATCAAAAATAATATATTATGCTTTACATCATATTTTTTTGAGAGAGAGTCTCACTCAGGCACCCTGGGGTTGAGTCCTGTGATGTCATAGCTCACAGCAACCTTAAACTCTTGGGCTGAAGTGATTCTCTTGCCTCATCCCAAGTAGCTGAGACTACAGGCACCTGCCACAATGCCTGGCTAGTTGTAGCTCATTTTAGAGATGGGTTTCTCTCTCACCTAGGCTAGTCTCTGAACTCCTGAGCTCAAGCAATTTAGCCTTAGCCTCCCAAAATGATGGAATTACAGGTGTGAGCCACCTCCCTCAGCCTTGCTTTACATTGTAGTTTAACTGAACGTTTAAAGACAAAAACAGGCAACAAATAAAGGGAGAATAATCATAAACTCAGAAAACTCAGAAAAATTGACTTCCAGATTGTGTATAAGGCAATTTTATGGTAAAGTAAAAAAGAGTAGATATAAAATGCTATTCTAGGTTTCAAGAACAACAAACAAAATGTGACAGGTGGATTAGAAGTACACAAAATAATTAGATATCGTTCTCATATCAGGAAGGGATTATATCACATTGATATATCAATCAATTTACATATATATTAAGGTGACCAGATGTCCCACTTTTGGTGGGCCAGTCCTGATTTTTAACAATTTGTCCCGCACCCCGTGGTGTTTTAAAAAAGTCCAGATTTTTGGAAAGAATGCACAACAAGCTAGGGAACAGTGGGACAACGGGAAGGGAATATACAATTTTCAGCGGCTGAAAAGGTTGATGTAACTCCGTTTGGGAATGAAGAGGTTAATGTAACTTCATTTGGAATGAAAAGGCTAATGTAAACTCCCTACTCCCCTCCTGGGCAAGGTCACCCAGGTGGACTGGAGCCCTACTCCTTTGAGCCACAGGTGCTGCCCTATACATAATTTTTTTTAATAGATTATATTTATAAATTTTACTTGTGTTGAAATTTAAAAAATATATATTACAATACTATTTTTGTGTTCTATGAAAATTTTTGTTGCTCCATATAGACCAAATTTTTAATTAAGAACCCCCCTCCCACCCCCAACCCCCTTCCCCATCAATGGTGTCCTGCTTTACCAATGTTAAAGTCTGGTCACCTCATATATATCAATAGAGTGTGTTTATATTTAATTCTAGAACTATGTTATAAAACAATATAAATGCAATGATTTAAATATATCTTAAATATCTTATGAGTAAGTACTAAGAAAACTTTACAATAGTTTTTTTCCAAACCACTTGAGGAAACAAAAAGTAAAAATTTTCCATATTACTAAAAATAGGAAACAATAAGGAAGCATTAAAAATTGAATGGACAAAAACATACAACTTCCTTCTCTCTCTTTACATAATAAACCCATACATTTGTATTACAACGCTCTATCACTTTAAAGGTAAAAAATGCTTTCTTATCTCATCAACCATAATTCAGATAGTACAGACAGGTTTTATCTTATTAATTTTTCAAAAGGAGAAACTTTCTATAAAAGTCCATTTTCTTTCTCTTAAATTTGAGATCTCATTGGAAATTGGGAGCAAGGAAAAAGTCATGTCCTGGGAAGATCCTGGAGGAAATGTGGCATCCTTGCCTGTCTTTGTACTGAGCCTTCTGAAAGCAAAAACACTCGGTTTGTGAATTTATTGGATGAAATTCCTAAATCTTTCACGAAAACTAAAATTAATTATGGATAAGTTTTACTCTTATCTGAAATAAATGGATCTTTGTTCTATGTTTCTAAAGAAAAAATATTCTTGTTTCCATAAATACACATTCAGATTAGAACGTTTCTGACTTAGCCTAGTCTAGATTCAAATCTTAATGAAGTGTTGATGTGGATTCAAACTAGCACAGCCATGGAATCGAATCACTTTAGTCAGTATGAGACCTCCTAATTGCATTATTTAAGGAATGTTGATGGCTGCGTGACAAAAGGACAAGTTCTAGTCAAACAACAAATGCTGAAACAGTTACTCATTTCATTTGAGCATTTATGACCAGGCTTCTTCTTTTTTTTTTTTTTTTCTGCAGTTTTTAGCTGGGGCTGGGCTTGACCCCACCACCTCTGGCATATGGGGTCAGCGCCCTACTCCTTTGAGCCACAGGCACTGCCCCTGATGACAAGGCTTCTTAATAATGATTTCATTGAAGGCATATGATTATGATATTTGTTTTCTTTCTTTTTTTTTTTTTTTTTTCTTTGCAGTTTTTGGCCTGGGCTATGTTTGAACCCGCCACCTCCGGTGTATGGGGCCGACGCCCTACTCCTTGAGCCACAGGCACCACCTGATAGTTATTTTTATTTATTTATTTTTTCTAGTGACACAGTCTCACTTTATTGCCCTCAATAGCGTGCTATGGCATCATAGCTCACAGCAACCTCCAACTCCTGGGCTTAGGCAATTCTCTTGCCTCAGTCTCTCAAGTAGCTGGGACTACAGGCACCCGCCACAGCGCATGGCTATTTTTTTGTTGCAGTTTGGCTGGGGCTGGGTTTCAACCTGCCACCCTGGGTATATGGGTTCGGCGTCCTACCCACTGAGCCACAGGTGCCACCCTATGATAGTTATTTTAAGATAATAGGTATATATTTATTATTTTCTAGCCTATGTGTTTATGGTTGAAAATTTGAGTGTCCAACCATCGAAAAAAATACATAAACCCTTTTTTTGTCTTCCAATATTGGAGTGAGGCTTTTGTGAGCTTCCAGTTTCTCTTGTCCTCTCTGAAATCTCCTTTAATCAATTTTATCAAACTTTGATTTACACAGCTATTATCTGGAGATCTTGGTGAAAATATAGGTTTCAGATACCCATTTGCTGAGATTTTGAATTGGTAGAACTGATACTAGTAGTCCATTGTCACATTTTGAGAAATACAGGAGTATATCCTGATAATTAACAAAGAGTGGGAAATTGGTGGCTTCATTTTTTAATCTTCTAAGACTTCAAAAATATTTTTCTCCCGAACATTTTGAACCCTTAAAGTCTTGAAGTCTTACACAATAGCATTCGTAGGCTCTAGATAAAGAACATGCCATGGGCATTGCAGTCCTATTCCCTTCCTCTTGGAAACCGTCACTCATTTGCCTCTTACCTCTTGCATATCATCACCCAGGCTTTCAGCCCTGATAGACGGCCTCTGTCATCAGCCAGAGAGAGGCTCTTCTATGGTTCCAAGGCGTGATTGTTGCAGCTCCCACATGCTTTTCCTCTTAGCTTTTGTTCTTCCTCATTGCTAGACTGGTTCACATATTGAGACGTAGCACACAGAGATAACTATAGGGTAATGAGTCTGAGAATTTATAATCTCCTTAATAAGCTTCTTTCTTGTTAGTACCTTTTAATGAATGTATCTAAGCTGTGGGAAGGGGAAACTGTCATACAGGGCTTTGTCATTACTCCAATTCAGGATGGAGAATGAAAATGTAATGTCATCTCTGATAACTATTCAAGGTGTACTATAGCCCATGTTTTTTTTTATCAGTATAATGAATTTATAAAGATTTAAAGTATAAAATAGTAATTTAATAATGAGTTACATTAACCTTTTCATTTAATTTTATGTGTTTATAAATTACTGTACAAAGTATTGACAGTTAAGTTTGGAAACTTGCCACCATGTGTTTTCATTGGCATTATTGTACAAATAATTTGGTAAGGTTTGATAACCTTAGTATATCAGTGTCTCTCAGCTGGGTTTGTACCAATGTGTGGTGCTGTCTTGGTGATTGGTGTCATTATTGTTGTTTTATAGTTTGTTTTTTTTTTTTTTTTGCAGTTGTCACACGTTTTCTGTGTATTGTCACAAGAATGTCAGAGCTTGAATTAGAGCAACAAACAAACATTTGTAAATTTCTTGTTAAACTTGGCAAGAATGGAAGAGAAATGAGGGAAATGGTAGTCCAAGTTTATGGGGATAATGCCACGAAGAAAATGGCAGTGGACAAATGGATTAAACATTTTTCTGAGGGGAGAGAAAGTGTCACTGATGAAGAGAGGTCAGGAGGGCCAGTAATAACCAGAACTGACAAACACATTGCAAAAGTTCATTAAATTGTGTATCAGAATTATTAGTTGACTGAAAGAAGCCTAGAAGACCAAGTAAACATCAATATAATAAGAGTTAGGAAATCATAACTGAAAATCTCTGCATGAGAAAGTGGGAAAATGGGTTCTTGCATCACAGCAATGCACCAGCTCACACGGCAACCATCTGTGAGGGAGTTTTTAGCCCATAAACAAATAACTGTATTGGACCACCCTCTCTACTCACCTGATCAGGCCCCTGACTTTTTTCTTTACTTGAAGATAAAGGAAATATTGAAAAGAAGACATTTTGATGACATTCAGAACATCAAAGTAATACAACATCTCTGATGGCCATTCCAAAATTGCTTTGAATGGTAGATTAGTCCTTGGCATTGATGCATCATGTCCCAAGGGCAGTAAGTACCTTGTGCTATTCAGCAGTGAAGTATGTAACACCTTTCCTAGGATGTATTTGTGAAATTATCAGAATTTGTAGGAATATTTCCTGCTTAAAAAAATTATTAAAAAAGAAATTCGTATAATGGCAAGATTGTTTAGTGCAATTAAAATCTAGTCAGATAAATTTGTGTTGGGCTCTTAAATTTCTATCCAAGAATATTAATTTTATCACTCTACTGTTGCCAAAGTATATGGAGCCATCCTTCACTGACAGCTCAAAGTAACAGTTTTCTAGGACCTCCTTATAGATTTCAACCTGAACTTACTATAATTCCAACCTTTATAAAAATGTCTGGTAATAATGATAAGTTTGGAAGACCTGTGCTCAAATGTCTCTTACCTGAGCAAGAGGTCAGTGCAGGCAGGGATTCAGCTTGCATGGCCAACAGACTTCCACATGGTCAGCTTTGGTGGTCACAGTTTTGACTCTTAGCAAGGCAATCCAGGACTCAGAGAAGCAAATTGGTGAAACTAAGACCAAACTCTCAATCCAGCAGGTAAGAAAATGATGCTGAATGAATCATTGGGATAAAGTTTTTAAGGACTAAAGAGCATATATTAATTTGTAAGATTGAGAATTCCATTTATTTCTGGAAATAAATTTCCATTTAATTCTGCCAGAACTATTCCATTTAGTTCTGACGTGGGCGCAAGCCTGATGAAGAGAAAGCTATACACATTTGGGCCATATTATTTTTCACTCACTGCAAATTTCTTTTATTGAGATGCATTTTATATTGTTGTGTATTTGGATTTTAATAGTGGATGGTTGTATAAGAAATAGCTCTACAAAATGGGCTACTTTATTTGCTACAGAAATTGTATTGAGATCACTGCTTATATAATATTATGCTTCATATAAATCATGCTAGGTGAGAAATTTATTTTTAGAGCTAAGGGCTAGAAAGTGTTGCTATTTCAGAAACATTTCTGTGTTTTTCCTTGTTGGAATAAAAACAAAAATAACAATAACAAAAATTAGCTGTGGAGTTGGTAGTGTCTCCTTTTTGCTTTGGCTTCTAGGAAACATGGAATCAAATTCCTGCCATTAGTGGTTATAAAGATTGGACATGGTGTCTTGCCTTGAATTTGGATAGAGGCAAATAAAGCCCTTAAGTCACAGAATCCTCTCAGATTCACAAGTTACTAATACACTTACTGTCTACAAAAGACCATTGCTCTACCCCTGACTAGGAATCAGAGGAAAGGCTGTAAATGTAAATTTCAAGATAATCCTTGGTAAATCACTGTTGGATGACTGTTAAGCACTCAGCAGATGCTTGTGGAGACTCTATGTGCCATTCTAGATGTTCAGTACATAAATCAGTCAGCATAACAGACACAGATGCAGCTTTGGTGTACACCTTCTGGCTGTGTCTTTGAGTGTATTGGAGCAGCTTTAAGGACCCACTTGAGATTCTTATTCATAAATTTAATGTGAGATCAGTTTGTGTGGTAGCAAACGTTTCTCCACCCACATTAGCTGCCGGGGTATAGGCATGAAGTACCAGCAAAGTTGGGTTTAACCAAGATGGCAGTTTTGTCCAGGGTGGTGGGTGCTGCTTATGTTCAGTCTCACATTTCCTCAGCCTTTCCTGCTGACTTCACTGACAATTAGTTTTTTTGTGGACTTTGACTCAGTTTGTGTTTAAACTTCTGGCCTTGTTTTGTGTTATCTGCATTTGTTTCTTCCCTGGGGTTTCCTTATATTAATGGAAGCTAGTGGGAACCACCTCGGTATGCACTCATTCGCGGCCTGGAAATGTAGGGTCGTTGGGTCTACTGGAGCAATCCTTAGCAAGGGAGGAATGAAAGCAACGAGTTTATATAAGACTCAGAAGTTTCTGGTAGGACCAAGCCCTGGTTAACACCAACTCACAAACATATCCTTGTGTTTCCTGATTCTCCTTCTCTGTTTTGTTCCCCAAGTCCTTTCCTCTAACCCTTGAAATTATCTCACTGATAAATTACCCACCTATAAATCTTTGATATTGTCTTTTGGAGGGAGGCCGGGCTAAGCTACCAGATGAGTATAATAAAATGGAATTCAAATGAGACTCAAATGTGCTTGTGTTTCTGAGGAAATTTAAGCTGAGTAAGGAGAGAAGTAATGTTATCAAGGGAGTGAGGAATGATGAGTGGATAAAGGATGACTGGATTAATAACAGGGGCCTGTGGGATAGATGGAAGCTGATTCCAATCAATCTATGACCTAGAGCACAACCTTGGAGATATGTGGCTGAGGTAGGTTGGAAATTTAGATCCTTAAAAGAGAGAAAGTCCAAGGATAGGGCATTAGAAGGAACTTCTAATCTTATTCCATCTTATTCCATCTTATTCCAACTTCTAATTCCAACTTCTAATCTTATTCCATCTTATTCCATCTCCTGATGTTTCCCTTTGATTTTCAGTTTTGATCTTGATTCTTTATTCCTAGTTATAATCATAATAAAAAATTGCCATTTTCTGTATATTAAAATGTGGAATAAAAATATTTGTGTACATATATATATATATACAATCAATTCTAATTATTCACAGTAATGTTATGTAAAGTCACCATGGACACTGAATCAGTGCTCTATAGCATTATGCACTGCCTGGTGATTATGGGTTCCTACTTTCTGAATTAAGACCAATGTATGATAGAGCTGTCATTCTGGAAAATACTGTATATAATTTTCATTTCCTTCACAAATTTAATTAGGTAGTGATAATAAAAGTTTCTGTTTATTGCAGTATGTTTAACACATTGTGCTAAGATCTTTGAGAGCATATCTCTTTAATACTTAAAATAATCATACGAGAAAAGTGTTATTGTTATGTACATTTTCATATTTAAAAATTAGGCTTAGAATGCTTGAATAATTTGCCCAATAGTCCTGAGAATACTGAAATTCAAACTTGTTTTTGTCCTTCTTACTCCCTTGCCTTTAACAAATACACATTCAGCTATTCTGCCTACACACTGGTAGTGGATTAGTGAGTATTTACTTAGCCTATACCATGTGTCTAACCCAGCACAGTAAAGTACATGGACTCGACCCTCTAGAAAACTTACAGCATAGTGGGGGTAAAAAAGTGACTTGCAAGAAGAAATTAAAGAATAAAGAAAAGCTGAACTTTATGAATCTAAATACAAAAAAAGGAATTTAGGGAGACTGTTCATACATTTCACATGCCCTCTGTGTCAGGCATTTGACCATCGACTATGGAAATGGTTGCCCACTGATATGTAAATAACTGTATTGCATGTTGGGGAGAACTGTCTGTATACATTTGTTTCCCCTTTTCCACGGTTTCACTTTCTGCAGTTACAGTTACCTATGATAATATAGGTACAAGCTTACTAACTGGAAAATTTATCGGTTTTAAATTGTGCACCATTCTGAGAGTGACAAGATTTGCACCACCCCTCTTTGTCCCTCCTCATCCCACTTGGGACAGAAATCATCCCTTTGTCTAGCATATTTAAGCTTAGAACGGTGCATCCAAGCTGTCTATGCTCTCTACCTGTTAATCAGTCTCAGTTATCAGGTTGAGGTAGCATAGCACATATCTGGTGTGGTACTATCCACAACTTCTGGTATCTACTGTGGTTCTTGGAATGTATTCCCCATGAGTAAGGGGGAGACTGCTATATCTCAGTTATGTAAGGTATCTAGTATCGTGTTACAGGCTTGGTATTGTAGGCATTAAGTAAGAAGTAGTTTTCTTGATTTTTAAATGGAGATGTGATATATTATAAGTAGCAGCAAAAAGAACATTTTGGAATTAGAAGATTTGGATTTTAATTTCAGATTGGTCGTTAATTAGCTGCCTAATTGTGGTTAACTCTGTTAACTCTATGCAAAACAGAATCAGTGCCACCTTCCTGTCTGGTTCATGGAATCAGCTGATGACCATATAGAAATGAAAGAGTTTTGAAAATTGCAAAGTAGTTAACTTACAGATATTAAGGAACAGTATTGATTAAGGCATATGAGGGAACTTGGATTTTGAAAAGGTTATCTTAGCAAATTAATGACAGGGTTTATAGTGATCCAGCCTGGAATAGTGTGGTAGCCTCAGAAATGGAAAGGACAAGGAAAATATGGGGATTTTTCCAAGGAAAGAAACACAAAACATGGAGATTGATGACAGATTAGATCATGAGTGAAAACTCCTTCTCAGATCCTTTTGCTTGCCCACTGTATTACCGTTTAACTGTGGTTCACCAGGGCTCCATTTTATCCTCTTATCATCCTAACACAGTCACCTTGGAGAATCCCATCAACATTGTCTGTTGCCACAACTTCCAAGTCTGTATCCCCACCCATGGTGTTCCCATACATATATTAATATTTAACTGCTTCTTAGGCTTCTTTTTGTGGAGTTTCTCAGGACCTCATACCTCACTCATCTCAACTGAAGTTATCATCTCCTCAGGCCTCTTCTTCTTTCTGTATCCCTTGTTCTTGTTAGTTGCAGCACCATCTGCTCAAATCAGGAACCTGGAAGTCACCCTGGATCTTCCCTGTCGACCTCCATGTGCAATCCATTGCCTGTGTCATCTCGATTCGACTAGCTTAACGTCTTCTTTCTTGCCACTTTCTTCTCTCTTATCACTGCTATTCCACAAGCCATCATCTTTTTTCAAGAGTACTGTATTCTCCTAAGCTCTACTTGCCTCTAGCCTCACCCTACTCCAAACTACTCTCTGTGCTTAGAACTCTTTATTAATCCTCCATTTTCTATATTAAAAACTCCATTCAAGCTGAGCATGGTGGCCCATACCTGTAATTCCTGCACTCTGAAAGGCCAAGGCGGGTGGATTGCCTGAGCTCACAGGTTTGAGACCAACCTCAGCCAGAGCTAGACCTTGTCTCTATGAATTGCAGGGTGTTATAGTGGGTACCTGTAGTCCTAGCTGCTCAGGAGGCTGAGGTGAGAGAATAGTTTTCACTGAGGAGTTTGAGGTTGCTGTGAGCTATGATGCCATGACACTCTATTGAATGCAACAAAGTGAGACTCTGTCACAAAGAAACAAACACCTCCCCCCTACTCAGCTCTATAGAATAGCACACAGCACCCTTCTCTCAGCCCAAACCACTACCTACCCCTCCAATTTTCCTCTGTTCCTTCACTTATACATTTCTCAGAGGGTCATTTGGACTGGAATATGTTTCCATTTCTTATAGTCTGAGAAATTCCAACCACACATAAAAATTCACCTCAAAGATTTTCTTTCCTTTGAAACATTTTTAGATGCTTTTAAGCAGCATTAGTCATCCTAATTTGTCACCAATTCAGCCTATATTTTAGTATTGTACCTTTCATGTCATGTTGCCTCATTTCATTCATTTTCATGCCACCTACTAGAATAACTACCCCCAAACTGGGGTGAAATCGTTGGGGAAAGAAATGTGTGTGTTTGTCTTCGTGTTAATAGCAGGTGACACAGAATACACACTCAGCAACTATTTGTTGAGTAAATGAGGAGTTCAAATTATGTATAATACATTCAAGACCTATATGAAACTATACATCGAGAGAACATTTGTCAAAAGAAGATATACACATGGCTAAAAAAAAGCTCGACATCTCTAACCACCAGGGCAAAACAAACCAAAGCCACAATGAGATGTCTCTCATACTTGTTAGGGTGGCTATTTTCAAGAAGACAAGATATAGCAAGTGTTGGGAGAGATGTGAAAAAAGGCAACCATTGTACACGGTTGGTGGGAATATAAATTAGTATAATCATACTGAAAAACACTGTGGAAGTTCCTCAAAGGATTAGAAATTATACAGGGGCATTTTGTATCCTCACCCTATACATTCACTTATCTCAGAGGTTTTTCCTCTTTCAGTTTTCTCTCCTTCCTTCCTTCCTTCCTTCCTTCCTTCCTTCCTTCCTTCCTTCCTTCCTTC
>CAUYQS010114131.1:0-14905 GCA_963574585.1 Otolemur crassicaudatus
ATCTTCACAAAGATGCATATCTGAATGCTATTTAGTATAACTTTGTTAATGAGTCCGAATGGTAACTTATTCACTCCATTCTCATAGCTGCTTGTGAAGTTTACTAGTAAAAAATTAACTGATGACTACAGAAAGCTGAAACCTATTTCTTCTTCTTCTTTTTTTTTTTTTTTTCTTCTTTCAAGGAGTTTATGTGTGTTTTGTTTGGGGTTGATTTTTCTTCTTTATTTCAGTTTCATTAAATTTGCACATATAAATCCCTTAACTGGATACTAATGTCATTCAAAATAATAGAAGCTTAAGACTGGCCATTAGCATTCCTTCCAGTGCTAAGAAGCAATCCACATTTGTGTTTACAGTAGAGAGTTGTAAATTACATTGAAATATCATTCAGTTAGAGTCATTCTCCAAGATTGTAAAGAGATGGATGGTCTCCAGGGGAGGGTTGTCATAAAAAGGAAAATCAAATCAGCTGTATAATACAATAAGTCTCTATACAAAGCTAGCTCAGCCAAGCAGGGATATGAAAGGTGGCAGCCTTTGAGGAGATGGCTGACAGATTTCATTTGTCGAGGATCAGATCTTGCCCTGGTGCTACATGTCATATTTTCCCACCACCCCTTCCATGTTCTACAGGCACCCTCCCCAGGTGCTGTCAGGGGAATAAGCAGAGGCTGCCAGTGAAAGGCCAGGGGTTGTTAAGTCAAGTGTATGAAAAGCAGCTATTTCTTCCTCTGTCTTTCTGCCATAAGGTTTAGTCTCTCCTGTTGATTTACTAAACATGCAGAAAGAAAGTGAGGCTAAAATAAATGTCTGACTTCCTTCCTTCCTTCTTTCCTTTTTTCTTTGTTCTTTCTTTCTTACCTCTCTCCCTCCCTCTTTTCATTGTCCTCTTTGTTAATAATCCCCTGTTAATCATCATTAACAGAATGATTAAGCTTAGTGAGGAAGATATGTTTGTTAAAAGCCTAGAAAGGGCCCCAAACTAGGCCTTTTGCTGCAAATAGATACCCAAGTTGTGAATGCAAGGGACACATTTTCTTTTTTTAGATTTTTTTTTATTATTAAATCATAGCTGTGTACTTTAAATATGCCATGGAGTACAGTGTGCTGTTTTTATATACAATTTGAAATATTTTCATCAAACTGGTTATCGTAGCCTTCATGTATCTTGGTTCCTTCACTGGGCATAATGTTTCTGAGATTCATTGATATCACCGTGTACCAGTAATTTGTTTCTTGGATTATAATAGTACAGTATTTCATCATATGGACACAATGAATGGATACCCCACAATTTGCATAGTCATTCACCAGTTGATGGACATTTGGGTTGTTTCTAGTTTTTTGCTATTGTGGACTAAGATGCTATAAATATTTGTGTGCAAGTCCTTGTTGGGTACCTGGTTTCATTTCTTTGAGTGAAATATCAGGTAGTGGGATTGCTGGGTCATGTGTATGTTTAACTTTATAAGAAACTGCAAGACTATTTTCCAAAGTCTCATTCTGCAGAATAAGACAAGTCTCATTCTCAGAAATATAACAATGTCCCCTCACTTTAAAAACAAGATGTAGATAAACTGAGATGTAATCATAAAGTGAAAAGGGCAGTTAAAATAGATCCACTTAATCTCTGTCTCACCAGGCATAAGTTTTACAAACAGCAGCTGCTAAAATAAGCAAGCTGAAAAATAATATGACACAGGAGTTGTTTTTGGTGAGCTAGGGAAAGAGAACAAGAGAAACTTACTGTATAGTTTTTATATTAAAAAAAAAAAAACCTAAATAAAAAAACTCCAAAATAAACAAAACTCAAAACAAACCTCCAACGAATATATAAAACCAGAACATGTTTCAAAGCAAAAATAAGAAAATGTGAAGATGCGCCTGAGGAGTACTTATTTTCTGATGGGTACCTGTTTGGACGGTGTGTTACTGGTAGCAGACGGATACTTGATATGCTGCAGTTTCTGGAAGGCTGCCTGATACTGCTCTGGAGCGTCAAGGCTGAAAACACTCTTCCACACTGTGGTCACCCTCTCCACGAAGGGCCCTTCAGTGCCTGCAGTCCAAGAGTGATAAGAAGAGGAGGAGCTTTTGCCCTCTGAAAGCTGCTTTTCCTCCAGATGTCTGGACAGTAGCTCAAGAAGGCAAAACACCAGTCTCTGGCCCTGAATCCCAACAACAAAGAAGAGGAACTGTTACTCAGGAAAAGTGCTTGGACTGTCTAGAGAACAGTTCTTCAATATACTCATCTTTGCTTCCGCAGCAACCAAACCCTTAAATTGCTTGCCCAATTTAAAACATGTAACTTATACCCCAAATAGGCCAGCCACTCCAGGCTTGTGGGCCACTTTGTGGAAAGATGGGCTGGGCTATATCAGGTTGTCCCTAGTCAAACCTCAGACTTCAGGATACAGAAGAAAAGCCTGACAGACATGAAAGGTGCTGGCTGGAGTATATCCAAGAGCTGTGGCAGGCATTATGAGCCATGTTCAAGTAGGGTTAATAGAGGAAATCGGTTGGTAGTGAAGAGAAGCAAAGAGAAAACTGGAAAGTCTTTTGTTCTGCCAGATTTTCAGTTGCCCTGAGATTTCTTATGTATCCCTATAAGAGGATTTTCTCAGTTAAGCTTGGAAGAGTCTCTGTTGCATATAGCATAAACTTGTAGGTTTTCTTGCTTTGTTAAGGAGGTTGATTTAGAGAAAAAATAAAATTGTAAATAATCATTCTGAAAATTTTTTTTTGGTTTCAGATAAATTAAAATTGCTCTAGATTTGGTCATTTTGTAAATAAAATAACCCGTGGCACTATCCTTCAGGGTGTATTACTTTTGCTTCCATTTTTATTTTGCTATTTCCAGAAAGCTTCCTCCCTATGTAGCATTTTCCTGGACTATGCTAGGGGAAGAACTTAAAAGCTCATGCTGCTACCTGACAGTCATATAAAATAGAGCAAATGGGCCAGGCATGGTGGCTCATGCCTGTAATCCTAGCACTCTGGGAGGCTGAGGTGGGCACATTGCCTGAACTAACGAGTTTGAGACCAGCCTGAGCCAAAGCAGGACCTTGTCTCTCAAAATAGCCAGGCATTGTGGTGGGTGCCTGTAGTCCCAGCTACTTGGGAGGCTGAGGCAAGAGAATCACTTAGGCCCATGAGTTTGAGGTTGCTGTGAGTTGTGATGACACTGCACTCTACCAAAGGTGACAAAGTGAGACACTGTCTCAAATAAAATAAAATAGAGCAAATGGTTACATGTTTTAGAAACTAGGTTAGTGTGAGAGAGCCAATGCTTTAAAAGTAGTCTTAATTTTGGTATGTCAGAAAGGTACTCATTTTTAACTAGAATGGAAATAAACATTTAAAAAATAAAACATTTCTATCCCCCTCCCCTTTTTTAAACTTACAGTTAAAGGGTGGTACAGGCAGAGCATTATGATTTCTGTTAGAGGCTATCTACTCTCTCTTTAAGGAAAACACTGCTGATGACATCAATGAAAAAAACCCAAGCCTGCCAACTCCAGGGCTGGGCTGACTAAAGTCTATTCATAGATGTTTTGTACAAACTGATAAGCAATGGGAATTACTGTGGATGACCACATTATCTCTTACTCCGAACACGGCAACTAACAAGCCAAAGCACTTCAGTGGGATAGCATGGCCAGGCTTGCTGGCGTATCTTGTGCGACTATTTACTTGGATTTGACTAGAAAAGGATTTGAGAACCTTTTCTGTTAAATACCAGGAGATAAAATAACAGACTGACCTGTAGACTTTCATGCAGCTGCAGGGCTTCCTGGGCTCCCACCCAGTTCCTGGCCAGAAGCAGCTCTTGGGCACATCTGAGAGCCAGAGAAGCAGACAACTCATCCTCTCCTACGACTGCAGCCAGCTCTGCAGCTGTTCTGAGTGATGCTGCATCCCCCTTTTTGGCCAAGACTTTGGCTGCATCATAAGGAGAAGTGGCCCCTAAATAGCTATAATACAAAGAAAACCCCCCAAAAGTGTTATGAACAGATCCCCTTATCCCACCCTCCAGACAAGGGAACCATTTCTTTCTGTCCATTTTGCCACATGTTACTTCCTATGGTCCCAGAAGTGTCACTGCCTCAGGTTGCTCCTGTGACTGTCAGACTAGCACAGGGCAGGGTGTGAGAAACAACATTGAATGTGTTAAGGACAGAAGGAGCCTCAACACATGCTGAACTGAACTCAGAGGAGTCATTCTCTCTCACTTCTCTCATTGGATGGCAGAAACCATTGTTAAAAAAGGTATAATTTCTGAGCCTGCTACTGAACTTTCTTGAATAATTATGGTGATTTATTTAAATAAATCAGGAGATATATCTTGATGAGCCTTATGAAACTAGGTTGAATAAACAGATCTTTTTTTATGTTCTAGCCACTTTACCTCTGTCTCTACTTTTTTTTTTTTTTTGAGAGATAGTCTCACTCTGTTGCCCAGGCTAGAGTACCAAGGTACAATCATAGCTCACTACAACGTTGAGCTCTTGGGCTCAGGAAAGCCTGGCGTAAACTTACTACTTTGACCCTTGTCCTGCTCTTCCTGGTAGAAACTCTTCTACATGTGGATGCACTGCCTCCCTCAGGCTTACCACTTGGCTGCCACAGCGTAATGGCCATCTCTTTCTAGGATGGTTCCCCAGCTCAGGTACAAGTCCTTCAGGACTGGGTCATCTGGGCGCAGCCGGGCCTTAGCAATTGCAATAGCTTCCCTAAAAGGAAGAAGAGACACTTCAAACAATTTGAAAAAGCTCATCTATATAAGGCCCCTAGGGGACTATTTTCCTTTTTTTTTTTTTTTTGTGACAGTGTCTTTGTCATCCTGGGTAGAGTGCTGTGGGGTCACAGCTCACAGCAACCTCCAACTCTTGGGCTTACGTGATTTTCTTGACTCAGCCTCCCAAGTAGCTGGGTCTACAAGCTCTTGCCACAATGCTCAGGTATTCCTTTGCTATAGTTGTCATTGTTTAGTAGGCTGTGGCTGGATTCGAACCCGCCAGCTCTGGTGTATGTGGTCAGCACTGTAGCCACTGAGCTACAGACGCTGAGCCAGGACTATTTTCTTATGTGTTGCAAATTAAAAACACATGCTGTATTCATTTCTTCACCTGGGTCAGCAGTTCTTAAAGTGTGGTCTGAGGATTCCTGAGGTTAAAACTATTTTAGTTACAACTACTTATTTGCCTTTCTTACTACGTTGATATTTGCACTGATTGTGCAAAAGCAATAGTGAGTAAAACTGGCATCTGGGCGAGAATCAAGGTAGGCTCTCATGGCTAAGAAAAGATAAGCCTCTGCCAAAAACTGCAAAAAAAAAAAAAAGTTCTCAATGAAATAGTAAAAATTATGAATTCTACTAAGTCCCTCAAATCCACCTCACTTTTATATTCCATGTGACAAAATGAGAAGAACACCTCGTGTTGTCTGCTGCACCTCGGAGTACAATGGCTGTCCCTAGCAAAAAATATGCATAAACACACTTTAGGCTGAACTAGCTGCTTTTTCATAGAATCTCATTTCTTCTCAGATAAATGATTAGCAGATAAATAACATTTGTACAGCCTTGGGTATGTGGCAGACCCTTTCTCAAAATTGAACAAAGCCCACTCCTTCATGGAAAATAAGAGTTATCTGTTGGAAATGATTAAAATTAGGTTTTCTGCCAGGTGTGATGGCTTCAGTCTATAATCCTAGTGATGTGAGAGGTTTAAACAGCAGGACTTCTTGAGCCCAGGAGTTTGAGATTACAGTGAGCTATGATCATGCCACTGTACTCCAGATTGAAACCCCATCTCTATAACACAACCAAAAAAATCCCCCCAAATGTTTAAGCCCTCCAATGAAAATTAGAATTTTAGGAAACTTGGACCTGCCACCTTCAGCTTGAGAGCTTCCCAAAAGTTAGAATTTTCTGATGAGATTGGAGATATTAAGGAATGTAATTTTTTTTTGACATTTTACAATGAAATGTGTTACCAATTTGGAAGATCTGTATAACTCACAGTGAACAAATATTTTCTAAGTGAGATATAACTTCTGAGTTGCAACCAACATAAAATTGTAGATCAAAACAATCTATCTATCTATCTAGACAAGAGTCTCACTCTGATGCCTAAGCTAGAGCAAGGTGGCATATGCTCCCTGCAATCTTAAACTTCTGGGTTCAAGTGATCATCCTGCCTCAGTCTCCCAAGTAGCTGAGACTACAAGGAGCCCTCCATGATGCTTGGCTAATTTTATTTTCAGTAAAGACAGGGTCTCACTCTTGCTCAGGCTGGTACTGAACTACGGAATGCATATGATCCTCACACGGTGCTAAGATTATAGGCAGAAGCCACTGTACCCGGCCAAGAGAGCAATGTTTAAAAAGAATTCTGGGACTTCCACTTCTAGCCATGATGGAGTAATTGGGACCAGAACTACCTGCCCCACAAACTATAAAGCTGGACAAAACACAAATGAAACAACTGATTTCAGGAACCGGACAACAGACAGTGAAGTGCCATCCCTACAAGCAGGGAAAAACACACAACGTGGGCCTTATCATGACACTGACTTTCTGCTTAAAGCCATTTTCCTAAGGGGAATACCAGCAGAAGCTCAGGAGTCCCACTAATTTGAAAAGAAGGAACAACTCAAACTTGAGGGGCAGGATAATGCGGAAGGAAGCTATCCAGAGAAAGGAGCTCCGAAACTCTGCTTGGGATCCCACTGAGTCCTTGGCTAAACACAAAGTCATGTATGTGTAGGAAACTCTAAATTTAAACAAAGAATGATTAGGAACTGTAACCTGATTAATTTCCAGGGCTGGGAAACACCTGTGTTTTGCCATGTTGACTACCAAGGCATTTAATTAAAAGAGCAGAAGGTAGGAGGGCCAAACTAATTCTAGAATAGGAATTTTTCTAAGCTTGCCCTAACAAACCTTAAAAAGAAGCCGTGAAAAGATCAAGGTGATCCACAAATAACTTTACTACTTGCCAAAACAAAGTTCAACACTATTAAGGATGACGACAAAACCAAAACAACACTTACAAAAAGAAAATCTCACCAAAACATACCATATCAAATTGCTAAAAATCATTGATGAAGAAAGTTCTAAAAATAGCCAAAGAAAAAATACAAAGTTCCTGTATAATAAAGATAAAAAATAAATGTAGTAGTCAATGCAAAAAAAAAAAAAAAAAAGCAAGCCGAGAGATCAAAATGACATCTCTGAAGCACGGTAAGATAAAAACTTCCCATCTAGGCTCGGCACCTGTGGCTCAAACAGCTAAGGCGCCAGCCATATACACCTGAGCTGGCAGGTTCAAATCCATCCCGGGCCTGCCAAACAATAAGGATGGCTGCAACCAAAAAATAGCTGGGCGTTGTGGTGGGCACCTGTAGTCCCAGCTACTTGGGAGGCAGAGGCAAGAGAATCGCTTGAGCCCAGGAGTTGGAGGTGACAGCCCGAGGCTCTGTCTCAAAAACAAAAAACAAAACAAAACAAAAAAACCCTTCCCATCTAGAATTCCATATACAGTAAAAAGATTCTTTAAAATGAAAGTGAAATTATATACTTTTAGATACAAATAAAAATTGCAGGAATTTGTCACCAGCAGAATACACTACAAAAAAAAGTTGAAGTTCTTCAGGTGAAGGAATTAATATCAACTGGAAAATTGAACTTACATTAAAGAGTGAAAAGTACTGAAATAAGACTGAGGATTAGAAATAAAAATATTTAGGGTGGTGCCTGTGGCTCAGTGAGTAGGACGCCATATACAGAGGGTGGCAGGTTTGAACTTGGCCCCAGCCAAACTGCAACAAAAAAAATAGCCGGGCTTTGTGGCGGGTGCCTGTAGTCCCAGCTACTTGGGAGGCTAAGGCAAGAGAATTGCCTAAGCCCAAGAGTTGGAGGTTGCTGTGAGCTGTGACACCACAACACTCTACCTAGGTTGACAAAACGAGATTGTCTCTAAAAAAAAAAAAAAAATTATAAATCATTAATTGAGCAAAACTACTATTGTGAGGTTATAACATGTATCAACATCAAAACTATGACAACAATAGCAGAAAAGGAAGGATACTATTATATACAAGAAGTGGTACAGTATCATTTGAAAGGAAAATGATAAATTAAAAATGCCCAGTTGGTTAAAAAAAAGCAAGCAAGAAAAGAAGAATGAATAACAAATGTGACAAATAGAAATCAAATAGCAAAATGGTAGTTTTAAATCAACTACATCAACATTTATATTAAACATAAATAGTCCAATTTATTTATTTCATTTTTTTTTTAGACAGAGTCTCACTATGTTGCCCTGGGTAGAATGCCATGGCATCACAGCTCACAGCTACCTCCAACTCTTAGGCTTAAGTGATTCTTTTGCCTCAGCCTCCCAAGTAGCTGGGACTATAGGTGCCTGTCATAGCGCCCGGCTATTTTTTCTGTTGCAGTTGTCATTGTTGTTTGGCTGACCCAGGCCGGGTTCAAACCCAACAAACTGAGTGTATGTAGCCGGTGCCCTAACCACTGAGCAATGGATGTTGCCATATTTATTCATTTTTTTTGAGACAGTCTTATTATGTCACCCTTGGTAGAGTGCTGTGGCATCATAGCTCATAGCAACCTCAAAAATCTTGGGTTTAAGTGATTCTCTTGCTTCAGCTTCCCAAGTAGCTGGGACGGACTATAGGTGCCCACTACAATGCCTGGCTTATTTTTTTTTTGTTATTGTTGTAGTTGTCATTGTTTAGCAGGGCTGGGCTGGGTTTGAACTTGCCAGCCCCAGTATACGTGGCTGGTGCCCTAACCACTGAGCTTTGGGCACTGAGCTTAAATAAGTTTAATTTAAAAGGCAGAGATTAGGCTGGACACAGTGGCTCATGCTTGTCATCCTGGCACTCTGTGAGGCTGAGGTGGGTGGACTGCTTGAGTTCAGGTATTCAAGACTAGCATGAGCAAGAGAGAGACCCATCTCTAAAAAAAATAACCAAGCAGCGCCTGTGGCTTAGTGAGTAGGGTGCCAGCCCCATATACCGAGGGTGGCGGGTTCAAACCCAGCCCCGACCAAACTGCAACAAAAAATAGCCAGGCGTTGTGGCAGGCACCTGTAGTCCCAGCTACTTAGGAGCCTGAGGCAGGAGAATCACCTAAGCCCAGGAGTTGGAGGTTGCTGTGAGCTGTGTGACACCACAGCACTCTACCCAGGGCGACAAAGTGAGACTCTGTCTCTAAAAAAAAAAAAGATAACCAAGCATTGTGGCAGGTGCCTACAGTCCCAGTTACTCAGGAAGCTGAGGAAAGAGGATCGCTTAAGCCCAGAGTTTGAGGTTGCTGTGAACTATGAAGCCATGGTACTCTACTGAGGGTGACAAAGTAAGACTCTGTCTCAAAAATAAGAATAAAAATAAAAAGGACATAGACCGTCAATCTCAATAAAAAATAAGATTCAAGTATGTTGTCTACATAAATATTTTTCTCCTTTTGCTTATGGGTATATGTACTGTAGTGGAAGAATGTATTTGATGAATGCTTGGGCAGAAAGCATTCATATCAGCATCAGGGAGACTGGCTACTTCTAGAGAAGAGAGGATGAGCACAGAATTGGGGGAAGAAATTTCAACTAATTCTAGATTTTATCATATATATATGTTTTATATATATGTTTCTATATGTTATATATGTCTTCCCCCTAAGACAGTTTTACTCAGTCACCCTGGGTTTGAGTCCTATGCCATTATAGCTCACAGCAACCTCAAACTCTTGGTCTCGACTGGTCCTCTTGCCTTAGCCTCCTGTGTAGCTAGGACCACAGGCGCCCTGCTCAGCTATTTTTAGAGATGGGGATCTTGCTCTTGCTCAAGCCGGTCCGGAACTCCTGAGCTCATGCAATCCACCTGTTTTGGCCTCTGAGAGTGCTAGGATTACAGGCATGTGTCACTGCACCGGGCTAGTGTGTTATATATTTCTTTAAAAAAATAAGCCGGGTACATGGAAAATTTGGGGGTACTGGGCAAGATTCTGCTCCCTTTCATAGATGGGGATTAAAAAGGGAATTCCTCTTGTGAATTAAAAAGGGAATTCATTAAGCTTTTCATTTGTTTTATGCTGTTTCTTCTATTTGTGTTACTTCAACAAAAAAGAAGTTTAGATTATTTCCACATTACCATACAGACCTGTAAAAGTGGTTTGACTTAAGCAGCTCCACAGCTTCATACACTTTGTGGATAGAAAGTAGGTGAGAAGCAGCCTTGACATACTGATCCTGAAAACACAGCTGTTTGGCAAAAGCTTCCACTGCCCACAGCCACACATGGTAGCCAGCTGAAAAAATGAAAGATGGTAGTTAAAAAAAAAAAAAAAAATAAGAAAAAAAGCAGGTATATTTGGGTTGAAAATGTCGTTTTTTTAGTCAATGCATTAAGTAGAACACTTTGATATGAATTCAGCTGCCATTAATGATCATCTGTTTCATCTATCTCTCCCCTGACATACGAATTCTGAAATGTAAATCGTTTCTTTGATTATTCAATACATACAAAATAGCAGAAAACTCCAAAGACACAAAAAGGAAGGGAAGTCTGAGATAGTGGTTACTATTCTTGTCAGGTGGAGACAGTAACTGGAAGGGAGCCTGAGGGAAATTGTTATGTTTACTTTATACTGGGGTGGGTGGATGGTGGTGGTGGTTACAAGGGTGTATTCAGTTTGTGAAATTCATCGTAAACTCATGATCTGTGTACTTCTCGCTCTGTATGTATCATACTTGAATAAAAAGCTGAAAAAACCCCCAAACAAAAAACCCTGAGCATAGCATATGAAAGGTTTCCTGGTTAGCCTGGTACTCTCCTACCACACTTCACCCAAATTTCTTTCCCTGTAGCCAACATCAATACCATTTCTTTTGAAACCTCTAGAAATACTCTATGATTATACAACCATATAAATGTGTATACACAAATGAATATCTGAGAATGAGAATATTTATTCTATTGTACATCTCCATTTTAATTCTTTTAACTTACAATACTTTGGAGCTCCAGTCCATTTCAGAATGCACAGAATTGCCTTATTCTTTTGGTATCTGTAGCAGCTTCTACTATATGAGTGTACACAATTTAACCAGTCTCTTACTGATGAACATAGAGATTCTTGCAATCTTTTGCTATTACAAATTCTGTTGCAATGAAAGTTCATGTATATTTATCATTTGGCATGTGTAAGCACAATTAGATAGATAAATTTGTATAATTAGAATTTGGGAGCCAAAGGTTATATGCATTTTTTTTTTTTAAAAGAGGTAGGTCTTGCTATGTTACCTAGGTTGGAATTTAGTGGCCATTCACAGTAGTACAATACAGTATAAAAGAGTGAGCCCTGAACTCCTGGCCTGAAGTGATCCTCCCATCTCAGCCTCTAGAGTAGATGTGCACCACTGCATTTAAAACTTATCAGATGGGGCTGGGTGCCTGTTGCTCAGTGATTAGGGTGCAGGCCCCATGCTCCAGGGCTAGAACCAGGCCCAGAGCTGCTAAATAAAAAAAATAGCCGGGCATTGTGGCAGGCACCTATAGTCTCAGCTACTAGGGAAGTTGAGGCAAGAGAATTGCTTGAGCCCAAGAGTTTGAGGCTGCTGAGAGATGTGACACCAGGGCACTCTACTGAGGATGACAAAGTGAGACTCTGCCTTAATAAAGGCCTGTGGCTCAAAGGAGTAGGGCACCGGCCCCAAATGCCAGAGGTGGCGGGTTCAAATCCATCCCTGGCCAAAAACTGCCAAAAAAAAATAAAAATAAAAATAAATAAATAAATAAAAAGAAAGAAAAAAAAAAAAAACCCAAACTTATCAGATATGGCCAAATTGTTCTTCAAGAAGTTCTTGCAGCTTGGCACCTGTGGCTCAAGTGGCTAAGGCGCCAGCCACATACATTTAAGGTGGCGGGTTTGAATCTAGCCTGGGCCTGCCAAGCAACAATGACAGCTGCAACCAAAAAATAGCCAGGCGTTGTGGCAGGTGCTGTGGTCCCAGCTACTTGGGAGGCTGGGGCAGGAGAATTGCTTGAGCCCAGGAGTTGGAGGTTGCTGTGAGCTGTAATGCCACAGCTCTCTACCCAGGGGGACAGCTTGAGGTTCTGTCTCAAAAAAAAAAAAAAAAAAAAAAAAAGAGTTCTTGCAATTAAGCTTTTGCTATGATAGCATGTTATTGACTTGCCTTTTTTTTAGGTGCTGGGTTGATTTATTAGTTAGTCACTGCAAACAGAATCAGCTTTAAATCTAACTATATTTGTAAATGATTTCATTCTTAAGACTGGTACTTCTAATAGCCATTCGTAGTGGATATATCCTAAAGGCGATAGAGCTATTGTTGGAAAAAACATACCCACAGGTGCCATAGCCACAAGATTGTCTGTCAGCTCCCCTCTTTCTGCTGCAGTCTGGAGAACACCTTTTAGATCTCCTTTCCAAAGCATGAGCTGGTGAAATAACTCAGGGTGGCCATTTTCCAAGTGACCTTTTCCTGTTTGAAAGAGAGAGAACGCTTGGAAAATGTTTCAGAAACATCTGTCTCCACTGACTTCTAGAAAAAGGTCAGATAAAAGAGAATAAACTCTAAAATATGCAGTCACTCACGATGGATGTGAGTCACCTATTAGAGTGATTATAATGGGGCCTGATGTCCACTTGTCCACCTACCTACCTTCACTTGCACTAAGACCGCAGAGTATACACTCAGAATCCCATGATGATGCAAACGGGTGTATAAGAATATCTAAGTCCGGGAGCTCAAAGCCCAGTTAGTTGACATGTAAAACTAACCATTATAGTACCAAAGGATAGCAGCCATAAAAGAGGGGCATACAATATATTAGGAAAATACAAAGATGAATGCGATTATGTTAACTGGATTTGCCTCACCTTCAATCTCAATCATTCTGTACAGGGTAGCCCTATCTGTGAAAAGCCCCAGGTGAAATCTTTCCTCAAGATCAGCAGACACATCCTCATCTAGCTCTGTTAATTTAAAAAGACAAAAAAAGAAAAAACAGATGAAGTGATTACTGTTACATGTCTAGAACACCTATTTCAGATACTGGGAAAATTGGAGCTCTGTGCCCTCATTTACTCACCCCTGAAGTTAGAAAGGCAACAAAGTATTAGAACACTGAAGACTTTCAACAGTCATACCAATCAGGGGCGGTCAGGGACCCTCTCACCCTCACCCTGCCCCAGATGGTTTGCAACTGTTAAGCTCAGCCTTGGCTAAATTGATATACACAATTTAGTTTGTAGTGTGCTCAAAGAAGATTGGGGAGAAAAAATAAAATGTTACAAACCAACCCAAAATCTATAAATATTTAAATGCTGCAATAAATAGATAAAACATTAAAAAGTAACATGATGTCCTTTGTCAGCAGTTGCTCAAGCCTATAATCCTGTACTCTGGGAGGCCGAGGGAGGTAGATAACCTGAGCTCAGAAGTTTGAGGCCAGCCTGAGCCAAGACTGAGATTCCCCCCTCTCTAAAAAGAGCCAGGAGTTGTGGCAGGAGCCAATAGTCTCAGCTGCTTGGGGGGCTGAGGCAAGAGGATGGCTTGAACCCAAGAGCTTGAGGTTGCTATAAGCTATGATGCTACAGCACTCTACAGAGGGCAACAACTGTCCCCCCGCCCCCCCAAAAGTAAAACAGCATCCTTAATATTCACTGGGACCTATCACAAGAGGATTCAATATCCACTTTCTGCTTTTAAAAAGTTAATTGAGTAATTTTTCAATAAGGCAAGTAATGTTCACTGTGTAAGTTATAGAAAGTCATTGCAAAGCTCCAAAAAGAAGGCTTTATGTATAATAAAAGCATAAAATATCTCTGGTGAGGCACAAGAAACCGATAATAGTTTGATTATATAATACAATATAATATAGTACAAAATTCAAAAGATACAAGAATGGAAATCCAGGACTGTGGTCACCTTTACTGGGGTGGGAGGAGATAGTGATTAGGGGGAAGAAACAGAAGACTGAGGGGAGGAGATCTACTTTCTTTTTCTTCTTTTTCCTTAGAGACGCGATTTCCCTTTGCTGTCTAGGATGGTCTCAAACTCCTGGCCTTAAGTGATCTCCCACTTCAGCATCCTGAATTGCTGGCATTACAGGTGTTACACCATTATGCCAGCAGGGGATTTACTTTCTTCTTACACTGTTTTGATTTCGTTTTATCATATGCATCCTTTTTTAATATATAAAAATAAATATTCAAAAACTTGATTAAATGTGAAAATAGTGGTCATTAAATAAGGGCTCTGAAAAACAAAAACCAAAAATGTTTCATAATGAAACTTACTCTAAAATAAAAAATTCTATTTTTTTTAAAGAATTGCCACATTATGAGTATATTTTTAATAAGGAAAAAAATTTCCCTCATAAAGGTACTGTGCAATAGAGAAAAATAGCTGAAAGAGTCTACTCATGCTGAGATATCTAAGTTAACGTATCAATTCTGGCCTGCAGATAACTAGGAACAACTAGATTTAGAACAATAAAAACAGAGTAGTACATCTCAAAGGCACTGCTCGTGATGACAAGTCAGAGTGAAGAGTTTGGCAGCAGAGCAAGGGGGGATTGAGGAAAGGGAAGGCTAGAATAGAACCCAAAAATGCAATTTTATCTGGGAGGCCAAGGCGGATGGATTGCTTGAGCTCAGGAGTTCAAGACGGGGCCAGAGTAAGAGCGAGATGTTGTCTAAAAATAGCCAGGTGCGGCTCGGCGCCTATAGCTCAACCGGCTAAGGCGCCAGCCACGTACACCTAAGGTGGCGGGTTCGAATCCCCAGCCCAGACCCGCCAAACAACAATGACGGCTGCAACCAAAAAATAGCCGGGCGTTGTGGCGGGCGCCT
>CAUYQS010114132.1:0-33035 GCA_963574585.1 Otolemur crassicaudatus
GCCTCCCAAGTAGCTGGGACCACAGGCGCCCGCCACAACGCCTGGCCATTTTTTGGTTGCAGCCGTCATTGTTGTTTGGCAGGTCCGGGCTGGGGATTCGAACCCGCCACCTTAGGTGTACGTGGCTGGCGCCTTAGCCGGTTGAGTTATAGGCGCCGAGCCTGTTCTGCTTTTTTAACGTTAAGTTCTGGTCAGCAGCCATCTCCCTTGGCTAGTTTTTGATAAGTAGAGCTATCACTGGCACAAAAGATAGGTAATTTTTGGCATCAGCTGCCAGGGTGTTAGTAAATAATGTTTATAAATATCATAAATATATATTTTCAGTTTTCTTTTCTTTTATTTATTTATTTATTTATTTATTTTTTGAGATAGAGCCTCAAGCTATCGCCCTGGGTAGAATGCTATGGCATCACAGCTCACAGCAACCTCCAACTTCTGGGCTGAAGTGATTCTCCTGCCTCCGCCTCCCAAGTAGCTGAGACTACAGGCGCCCGCCACAATGCTTGGCTATTTTTTTGTTGCAGCCATCATTGTCGTTTGGCGGGCCCAGGCTGGATTCAAACCTGCCAGCTCAGGTGTATGTGGCTGGTGCCTTAGCCACTTAAGCCACAGATGCCAAGCCTATTTTCAGTTTTCTTATTGAACATTTAAGTTTTACTTCTTGAATTTTTTTTTTCAGGCAGAGTCTCACTTTGTTGCTTCAGGCAGCCAAGTCCACAGCAACTTCAAATTCCTAGGTTCAAGGGATCCTCCTGCCTCAGCCTCTAAAGTAGCTAGACATAGCTGTGTACCACCATGCCTGGCTAATTTTACTGTTTTTAGTAGAGACAGGATCTTGTTCTTTTTCAGGCTGGTGTTGTTTCCTGAGTATAAGTGATCCTCTAGCCTCAGCCTCCTAGAATGCTAGGATTATGGGTGTGAGCTATCAAGCTCTGACTTGAATTATTTGTTAATCACGCATTTTTATTAACAAAAATTCTGAATGCTGGTGGCGCCTATAGCTCAGTGGGTAGGGCACCGGTCACATGTACCAGGGCTGGTGGGTTCAAACCCAGCCTGATCTGCTAAAAACAAACAAACAAACAAACAAAAATTCTGAATGCAGATAGTATAAGTATTCAAAAAGAATTGGTGAATGAATGAATTGTGATCCCTATTGCTGTTCTTTTCCTATGCATAGGTTTTGTTTGTTTGTTTGTTTGTTTGTTTGTTTTTGTGACAAAGTCTCCCTTTGTTGTCCTTGGTAGAGTACTGTGGCGTCATAGCTCACAGCAACCTCCGGCTCTTGGGCTTAGGCGATTCTCTTGCCTTAGCCTCCCTAGTAGTTGGGACTACAGGCGCCCACCACAGTGCCCAGCTATTTTTTGGTTATAGTTGTCATTGTTTGGCAGGCCCGGGCTGGGTTCGAACCTGCCAGCTCCAGTGTATGTGGCTGGCACCCTAGCTGCTGAGCTACAGGCGCTGAGCCTGCATAGGTTTGTTGTTTTGTTAAATAGACATTGCTCCTTGTAAATCCACTGTGCATAAGTTTTATTCTTTATTTATGATTACTATAATATTTATTCATTTATTTATTTATTTTGAGACAGAGTCTCACTATATTACCCTGGGTAGAGTGCTGTGGCATCATAGCTCACAGCAACCTCAAACTCTTGCTTGGGCTCAAGCAATTTTCTTGTTTCAGCCTCCCTAGTAGCTGGGACTACAGGCACCAGCCACAACACCAGGCTATTTTTGTTGTTGTTGTTGTTTAGCAGGCCCAGAATGGGTTTGAACCCACCAGCCCCAATGCACTTGGCTGGCGCCCTAACCATTGAGCTACAGGCACCCAACCTATAATACATATTTCTGAGAGTTTAAAAAAAAGTCTTATGAGATCTCTTTGTATTTCTGAACATTCATTTATGTATTTTCCTTCCAGTCAAGATGTGTATAAGTTTAAGGTTGAAGGAAGTTCTGTCATTGGACAAAATTCTTATCACATTATTGTGACTATTAAAGGAAGACCTTTATCCAAAGAGAAAGAATAATGAATAAGGAAGGAATACAGAGAGAAAGAATAAATATTCAGTTGTTTGTCTATATACAGATGCTTCTCAACTTACTATGGCATTATAGACCTATAAATCCATCATAAGGTGTATTTGATACACCTAATCCACCAAACATTATAGCTTAGCTTAACCTACTTTAAATGTGCTCAGAAAACTTGCATCAGCGTACAGTTGGGCAGAAGTTCTACACAAAAACTGTTTTGTATTAAAGTATTGAATAATGTGTGTAATTTATTGAATACTATAGTAAATTATGATTTCTACTGAATGCATATTATTTTTGCACCACTGGAAAGCTGAAAAATGGTAAGTCTGGGCTTATCAGGATATCCTTTGAGTAGATGTAGTTTATTCTTGGCTGAGTGCAATAACAAGGTGCAAAAGAACAAGAGGGAGAAAGTTAATGTTACTAAAATCTACTGGGGCCTTTTCTAGAGATAGAGACGAAATTTGTTAAAGATAACGGCAACCTGAAATTCCTCAACAAATGAAACATCTCCTGAAGTTGACTGTCATCTTCTTCCAGGTGATTTACTGTTCTTTTGGTGGAACATCCAAAGGGCTACACTTCAATAACTTAATAGTTGGACTTGTCCTTCTTACAAGAGGCAGAGATGAAGAGAAAGCAAAATGTAAGTACTTTTATTATCTCAAAATGATAATACCAAATTTGTGTGCAGCATAATTTGCCTCAGAATTCTGATAACAGGCAAAGAATTTGAATTGACAAAAAAAGGTATACAAGTGGCCAATAAGCACTTGAAAAAATACTCAGCATAATTAGTCATTAGAGAAATAAAAATTAAAACTACATTGAGATACTACTGCACATCTCCTAAGGTGGCTAAAGTTAAAAAGTCCTATAATAACAAATGTTAAGGAGGATGTGGAAAAATCGTAGCCCACATTATATATTGGTGATAAGAGTATAAGAAAGAGCAGCCACTTTGGAGACTAGTTTGGCAATTCCTCAAACTATTAAACATTGAGTTACCAAATAGTCCAGTAATTTCTATTTCTAAGAAAGTTCAAATGCACACATTTGCCAGAACAAATCATGTATACAAATTTATTTATTTATTTTTCACATGAAAAGTCTTTATTAATCCTTTCGTGAAGAATCTATACAGTGGCTGCAGATAATACCACTGTAGAGTCTTTACTCCTTCACCTGTTATGCAATCTCCAGCTCATTTTTTGCCAGCACCAACACTAGCCTTTGCAGTCCCCCTGACTTTCTTCATTCTGTTCTTGTGTTCCTTTCGCTGTTTTCTTGACGTCTTTTTCTTCTCATACAGACTATGCCTTGCAAGTCTTATGTTTGGGTTCATTTTTCTTTGCATAATCTAAGGAATTATAAATCATGCCAAAGCCCGTTGTCTTCCCACCACCAAAGTGAGTTCTGAATCCAAATACAAAGATGACATTGTGTGTGGTCTTGTACATCTTGGCTAGTTTTACTCCAATTTCTGTCTTTGGTACTGTTGCCTTCTCAGGGTGAAGGACATCAATAACCATTTATTTCCTCTGAAGTAGTCGGTTAGTCATGAACTTCCTGGTCTGGATAGTTACTGAGAAAGTAGTTGGGACTGCAGGCACCTACCACAATGCCTGGCTTTTGTTGTTGTTGTTGTTATTGTAGTTGTCATTGTTCTTTGGCATGCCCAGGCTGGATTTGAACCTGCCAGTCCCAGTGCCCTAACTGCTGAGCTACGGGAGCGGAGTCATTAACCCTCCAATCTTGGCAGTATTAGGAGATGGTACTTTGGGGAGGTGATTAAGTCATAGAAGTTATTCTCTTAGGCGGGATTAAGTGCCTTTCCAAAAAATGTCCTAGAGAGACCCTTTACCATTTTCATTTTTATTCACAACGAAGAGATGGCTGTCTGTGAACCGGGATGTGGTCCCTGACCAGACACCAAATTTGCTAGCGCCTTCACTGTGTACTTCTCTGTCTCCAGAACTATGAGAAATAATTTCTGTTGTTTATAAGCCACTTCATTTATGGTATTTTATTACAACAGCCCTCACAGATTAAGACACATCTCTTAGACTCCTGTCTTGTTCCTGAATTTAGACTATTCTTCTTAGTCCTTGATACAGTTTGAAGGTGTCACCCAAAGTTCATGTATTGGAAATTTACTTATTTATTTTTTTAGTTTTTTTTAAGAGACAGAGTCTCACTTTATCACCCTTGGTAGAGTGATGTGGTGTCACAGCTCACAGCAACCTCCAACTCCTGGGCTTAGGCAATTCTCTTGCCTCAGCCTCCTGAGTAGCCTAGGACTACAGGCACCTGCCAAAACGTCTGTCTATTTTTCTGTTGCTGTTTGGCTGGGGCTGGGCTCGAACCCACCACCCTCGGTATATGGGGCCTACCCACTGAGCCACAGGTGCTGCCCAAGTGTATTGGAAATTTAATGCTCATACAGCGTGTTGAGAGGTGGGACCTTTAAGAAATGATTAAGTAAGGAGGGGTATGCCAGTCTGAATGCATTAATGCTGTTGTCTCAGGAGGGGATTTATTACCAAGGGAGTGGCATCCTTATAAAGAATGAGTTCAGCCAGCTTCCCTCTCTCTTGCCTGTGCTCTTTTAACCTTCTGCTTTCCACCATGGGATGATGAAAGAACAAGAAAGGCCTTGCCAGATGCAAGTCTCTCTACTTGGTCTTCTCAGACTCCACAACTGTACAAAATAAATCTCTGTTCATCATAAACTATCCAATCTGTGGTACTCTGTTATGGCTACACAAAACAGACTAAGAGAATCCTTTAAAAAAAGTTTTATTGAGGTATAACTGACATACAATAAAATGCAGTTATATAAAGTGTACATTTTGATGTTTTGACACATGTATATACCCGCTAATGATTATAATAATCAAGATAATGAATTATGTCCATAACCTCAGTTTTATATATTAGAATATAATTTTGATTCTGGGTTTTCCAAATTAACATCCCTCCAGTCAGCATTTATTAAAAATACAAGTGAAAAAGTGTGTAGTGTGTGTTTATAGGTCCAGCTACTTGAGAAGGTGGGGTGAAAGAATTGTCTAGATGGCAGGAGTCCATGTCCAGGATGTACTATGATCACATCTGTGAATAGCCACTGCAGTCCAGCTTGGGCAACACAGTGAGACCCTGTTTCTATAAAGCAGTGGTTCTCAACTTTTTTTTTTTTTTTTTAAAGACAGAGTCTTACTTTATTGCCCTCGGTAGAGTACTGTGGTGCCACAGCTCACAGCAACTTCCAACTCTAGTGCTTAGGTGATTCTCTTGCCTCAGCCTCCTGAGTAGCTGGGAGTAGCTGGAACTACAGGTACCCACCACAACACCCAGCTATTTTTTGTTGCAGTTTGGCTGTGCTGGGGCCGGATTCGAACCTGCCACTGAGCCACAGGGGCTGCCCTGTTTTCAACCTTCCTAATGCTGCAACCCTTTAATATAGTTAATATGGGTTGTGACCCACAGGTTGAGAACCGCTGCTATAAAAAGTAAAAATAAACATACAGTCATCCCTTCTTATCCATGAGTTCTTTATCTGCGGATTCAACCAACTTCTAGATCAAAAATATTTAAGGGGAAAAAAAACTATTAAAAAACCAATACAACAATTAAAAATAATACAAATCAGCCAGGTGCAGTGGCTCACACCTATAATCTCAGCACTCTGGGAGGCCGAGGCAGGTGGATTGCCTGAGTTTACGCATTCAAGACCAGCTTGAGCTAGAGTGAAACCTCGTCTCTAAAAATAGCCGAGCATTGTGGCGGGCACCTATAGTTCCAGCTACTTGGGAGGCTGAGGTGAGAAAATTGATTAAGCCCAAGAATCTGAGGTTGCTGTGAGCTATGACACTATGGCACTATATTAGGGGTGACAAAGTGAGACTATGTCTCAAAACAAACAAAAAAAAGCCAATACCGTATAATACTTATTTATATAGCATTTACATTGCATGAGGTATTATAAGTAATCTAGAGATGATTTAAAGTATATAGGAGGATATATGTAGCTTACATACATATATCATGCCACTTTATATAAGGGTGAGAGCATCCAGGGATTTTAGTATCCTCGAGAGTCATAGAATCAGTCTCCTCTGGATTATTCAGATATGACTGGTAATAGGGTCACAACCACATTTTTAAAGTTTCTTCATTTTTATCATACAGTTGTATTAATATCTTAGGGTTCTTTAGTAAAGCAGACTGGGCAAATTGATACAATAGATATATTATCTCTCAGTTCTGAAGGCTAAAATTTCAAAATCAGGGTACCACGAGGGCCATGCTATCTCTAAAATCTACAAGGTACAATTCTTTCTTCTTCATTCCTTTTGGTGATGGCTGACAATTCTTGGCATTCCTTGCCATTCCAGTCTTTGCTTCTCTTGTCACATGGCTTTCTTTTGTGTTTGTCTTTTCTTCTTATAAGGATACCATTCATATTAGACTGGGTCCCATCTTAATGAACTCATGATAGCTCAATTATGTCTGCAAAGAACCTATTTCCAAATAAGCTCACATTGTGAAAGTTAGGACTTCACAATATCTTTGGGGGGTATATAATTCAACCCATAGGAATAATATTTCAAATATAATATATACTTCCACCTAGCTATCGCTCTATTTCTTAACATTATGTCGTATTTGTCCCAGATCTTGACTTTTTTTTTTTTATTGCATTTTTTGGCTAGGGTTGGGTTTGAACCTGCTACCTCTGGCATATAGGACCAGTGCCTTACCGTTTTGAGCCATAGGCACCGCCCTTGACTTTTGTTTTTTTGAGACAAGAGTCTCACTCTGTTGCCGTAGGATAGAGTGCCTTGGCATCAGCCTAGCTCACAGCAACCTCAAACTCCTGGGATCCAGGGATCTTCCTACCTGAGCCTGCCTCTCCTTATATACCTGAAACTACAGTAGTACCAAATGCTATATATATTATGTTTTTTCTTATCCAAATATACCTATGTTAAATTTAGTCTATAAATTAGGCCCAAGAAAAGATTGACAACAGTAACTAATAGTAAAGTAGAATAATTATAACAATTTACTATGATAAAAGTTATATGAATCTGGACACTTTTTGTCACTTAAAATGTCTATCTATCTGATAATGAAGACAGCTAAGTGACTAAAAGGCAAGTAGTGTGTACAGTGTGTGTATGTGAGACAAAGGGATGATTCATGTCCCAGATAGGATGGAGCCAGAGGCTAGAGGTTTCATTATGTTACTTAGAACAATGTGAAACTTAAAACCTATGGGGGCAGCATCTGTGGCTCAAGGAGCAGGGCCCTGGCCCCATATACTGGAGCTAGCGGGTTCAACCTGGCCCTGGCCAAAAACTGCAAAAAAAACAATAACAACAAAAAACAACTTATGAATTATTTACTTCTGGAAATTTTCATTTTATATTTTTGGACCTCTATTAACCATGTAACTGAAACCTTGGAAAATAAAACCGTGGATAAGGGGGACTAGTACTATACAGATTACTTTATAATTTGCTTTTCCCTGAATATTATATTTCTTGATACTTATCCATCTTGAAACATTTGATTCCTTTAACTTTTATATAGTATTTTATTGTGTGTATATCTCACACAATAAAAAATCTCCCAACAAAAAAAATGCTGTGGTCTGCATGGCTTCACACCAGAATTCTATCAAACCTTCAAAGAAGAGCTTATTCCTATACTGCAGAAATTATTCCAAAAAAATTGAGGAGGAAGCACTCTTTCCCAACATGTTCTATGAAGCAAACATCACCCTGATACCAAAACCAGGAAAAGACCCAACTAAAAACGAGAATTTCAGACCAATTTCACTAATGAATATAGATGCAAAAATTCTCAACAAAATCTTAGCCAGTAGATTACAGCTTATCATTAAAAAAGTCATACATCATGAACAGGTAGGTTTCATCCCAGGAATGCAAGGCTGGTTTAATATACGCAAGTCTATAAACATTATTCACTGTATCAACAGAAGCAAAACCAAAGTCTATATGATCCTCTCAATAGATGCAGAAAAGCATTTGATAAAATCCAGCATTTTCTAATTAGAACATTGAGGAATATAGGCATAGGTGGCACATTTCTTAAACTAATTGAAGCTATCTATGACAAACCCACAGCTAATATTTTACTGAATGGAGTAAAACTTCCTTTTAGAACTGGAACCAGACAAGGTTGTCCTCTGTCACCATTACTATTTAACATAGTGCTGGAAGTTCTAGCCATTACGATTAGACAAGAAAATAAAGGGCATCTGAATGGGAGCAGGGAAGGTAAAACTCTCCCTTTTTGCTGATGATATGATCTTATACTTAGAGAATCCTAAAGACTCAACCACAAGACTCTTGGAAGTCATCAAAAAATACAGTAATGTCTCAGGATATAAGATCAATGTCCACAAGTCAGTTGCCTTTGTATATACCAACAACAGCCAAGATGAGAGGTTAATTAAGGACACAACTCCCTTCACTATAGTCCCAAAGAAAATGAAATACTTAGGAATATACCTAACGAAAGAGATGAAAGACCTCTATAAAGAAAATTATGAAACCTTAAGAAAGGAAATAGCAGAGGACATTAACAAATGGAAGAACATACCATGTTCATGGCTGGGAAGAATCAACATTGTGAAAATGTCTATACTTCCCAGAGCAATTTACTGATTCAACGCCATCCATATTAAAATACCAACATCCTACTTTCAAGACTTGGAAAAAATGATTCTGCGTTTTGTACAAAACCAGAAAAAAAAAACCCATATGGCTAAGGCAGTTCTTAGTAATAAAAACAAAGCTGGGGGTATCACCATACCAGATTTTAGGCTGTATTGTAAGGCCATAGTGGTCAAGATAGCATGGTACTGGCACAAAAATAGAGACATAGACATTTGGAATTGAATAAAAGACCAGGAAATGAAACCAACAACTTACAGCATCTAATCTTCGATAAACCAAACAAGAGCTTCCACTGGGGTAAAGACTCCCTATTCAATAAATGGTGCTGGGAGAATTGGATATCCACATGTAAAAGACTGAAAGTGGACCTGCACCTTTCTCCACTCACAAAATTGATTCAAGATGGATAAAGGACTTAAATTTAAGGCATGTATATCTCAGTTTTCTTATTATTGATAGACTTTTATCTTTTTTCCTAATATTTGCTCTTACAAATAGTGTTCCACTTAACACCTTGTATGTGGGTATCAGTTTTTCAAGTGTAGAAGTGTGATTTTGTCAAAGTGGAGTTTCTGGCGTACATCTTCACCTTCACTAGAGTTTTTCAAATTACTCTCCGAAGTGGTCAACAGTAATTTATACTCATATTATATAACACTACATAAGAGGTTCTGTTTCTCTCAATCTTTGCTAACAGTTGGTATTACTATATGCATTTTTGGAAATTTGATGTATTTGAAAAGATGTCACATTGCTGTTTTAATTTGTTGCTAGGTAATTTTGAGAAGTAAATTAAATTATATTTATAAAGTGCTCATCCCTAGTAATCACTCAATTATTGATACCTTTTTCTTCTCTTGCTGTTTCTACCTGGGTACATTTGATTTATGTTAAGATTAATTTATTCTATCTTTCTTTATCTTAGACATTTTCAGTCTTTTTTCAAGTGAATCTGGGAGCTATGTTGTGCGAGAAGAAATGGAAAGAATGCTCCACGTGGTGGATGGTAAAGTCCCAGATACACTCAGGAAGTGTTTCTCAGAGGTATATTTAAAGATTTACATTTTATGCCTTCCTGTTGACAAAGTACTAACTTTTAGCTGTATAATAAATTTAGCTATGATGATTGTTTATATCCAGAATATTCTTAGCATTTTTGTATTTAATAATTTATATTTCAACTATTTATGTGTCTATTCAAAGGTCCATGATTCTCATTACTGTCATATTTGTAAATCTGAAAATTGTTAATTTTTCTGGAAAGGCAAATGTTTATACTTAGAATATAAGGAAACACACTCTTATGCCCTCAGTTCCACATATACCAACACATACACATGCATACACAAAAGTGCAGGAACCTGAAACCATGCCTTATTGTAGTGCTGTTGCTTTTCATCAGTGGATATAGAAGTGTATCATTCATTGGCCTTGAGCCATCTGTGACCTATTTTACCATTTATTTTACTTTGTTAATTTTTATAGTGAAATATTTAGATTAAAACTTATCATTTTTTTCTGTTTGTAAAAATAATATATTTTTAGTGTCTAAAACAGAAAGAAATAATAGAAAATTAATAGTAGCAAATGTGTGTTTTTAATAGAAAATTCTTTTATTTTTCTTCTCAGAGGTCTGCTAATATGTGAAAAGTTCCTAGAGATGGTAGAATAAAAACCTCTTTAGAAGTTTCTGATCCTTTACTGTAGCACTCAGTGTCCCAGAATTTCTTACGGGTCACTCTTTGACCCACTTCCATTTTAGCAATATGATGGTCCTTTACTGCTTTTGGTTTTATTCAGGGAGTTTAGCTCTACCTTCCTGACTGTGTAGGCATTGATTGTCTATACTCATCCATATGCATATTGTAATATTCCTTTGGGCTATCTTTAGCTTCTTGTCACTGTGGTTTTGAGTTGTCTTCTGTGTTGATAGGTGATGTCTTTTTCTTGCTTTGAGCTTAGAGGTGCAGTTTTTGGTGCTAGTTACAGTGTTAACATTTTATCTAGCATTTCTGTGTTTTGAATACAAAAGGATGGGTTGCCTACATTTTGGGGTCTGACATACTGACTGGAAATTACTGTGATAGTATTTCAGTACTTAAGGACAAACTGGGCTGTGGTTTGTTTGTTTTTTCTCTGTAATAAAATTTGTCAGAAGAAAAGGTAATGTAAACTCTGCAGATCTTATTAATTGGGTTTTTATAGAGATAACAAATACAATAATACTCTTTGCTTTTTTTTATTTTTTTTTGGGGGGGGGTTGGGAAGACAGAGTCTTACTCTGTTGCCCTGGGGAGAGTTCCATGGCATCATATCTCACAGCAACCTCAAACTCTTGGGCTCAAGCACCCCTTTCACCTCAGCCTTCAGAGTAGCTGGGACTACAGATGCCTGCAACGCCTGGCTAATTTTTCTATTTTTAGTAGAGATGAGGTCTCACTCTTGCTCAGACTAGTCTTGAACTCCTGAGCTCAAACAGTCCACCTGTCTTGGCCTTCCGGAGTGCTAGGATTATAGGTCTGAGCCACTATCTATGCCTGGCCTGTTATTTCATTTTAATAAGGTTTATGTAAATACTCCCATTTTGTAGATGAGAATTACATGTGGTTGGTCACCTAGTTCTCTAAAATTTAAGCACAATAGAAGGCTTATGTATTCACTGATAATTAGCGCTAAAGGAAAAATAAAGTAGAATAGCTGGTGATAGGAAAGAGGCAGCTGTGTTTTGCTATTTTATTGAATAGGGTGATGGTTGAGTCTGTCAGATAAAGAGAAATTTGAGTAGAAAATGTATAGGAGGCTCGGTGCCTGTGGCTCAACCAGCTAAGGCGCCAGCCACATACACCTAAGGTGGCCGGTTTGAATCCAGCCCGGACCTGCCAAACAACAATGACGGCTGCAACCAAAAAATAGCCAGGCATTGTGGTGGGCACCTGTGATCCCAGCTACTTGGGAGGCTGAGGCAGGAGACTCGCTTGAACCCAGGAGTTGGAGGTTGCTGTGAGCTGTAATGCCACGGCACTCTGCCCAGGGGGACAGCTTGAGGCTCTGTCTCAAAAAAAAAAAAAAAAAGAAAATGTATAGGAAGTGAGAGAGGAAACCATGTAGACAACTGAGGGAAGACCTTTTTGTTGAAGAGAATACAGCAAAGGCCCTGAAGTAAGAGTGAACTTGGCATGTCCAAGGAACAATAAAAAGGCCAATTTAGTTGGAATGGAGTGGGAAGGGAATAGTGAGAAATGAAGTTTACTGAAATTATCAGGGAGTAAGGGTTAGATTATATATGCCTGTATAAGACATTGTTGAGTTCTTTGGCTTTTACCCTGGATGAGATGAAAACCACTGAAAGGTTTTGAGCAGAGAAATAATATCATATGAGATGCTTTTCTGAAAAACAAGATCACATAGACCATATGTGCTGAACATAGTTCAGTTGAGGTATCTAAACAATCTAGGTAAGAAGGGATAGTCATTGAGACCATAGCATAGCAATGAGTGATGAGTTTTTAAATTCTGCCTTTATTTTAAAAATAGACTTAACAGAATCTTTTCTTGTCTATTTATTTATTTTGTTGTTGTTGTTTTTGTTGGTTGGTTTTTTAAGAGGGTCTCATTCTGTGGCACAGGCTAAGGTAACATAGTGTCAGCTTAGCTCACAGCAACCTCAAACTCCTGGGCTCAAGTGATCCTTTGGCCTTCGTTTCTTGAGTAGCTAGGACCACAGGTACCTGGCTAATTCTATTTTTAGTAGAGATGAGGTCTTGTTCTTGCTCAGGTCAGTTTCAAAATCCTGAACTCCAGGTACCCTCTCATCTTTGCCTCCTAGAGTACTGAGTTACAGGCATGGACCACAACACCCACCACAGCCCTTTTCTTGTATTGATTGGGGACTGTGATAGAAGGAGTAGAAGAAAGATGACCAAAGTATTTGGCCTGATTTAGTAAAAGAATGTTGTTGACATTAAATGAGATGGAGGTTTGGGTGTTGGTTGCCAAGAGAGATTTAATTAAATTCAAAGATTCTGGCCCGGTGCCTGTAGCTCAGCGGCTAGGATACTGGCCACATGCACCAGGGCTGGCAGGTTCAAACCCAGCCCAGGGCCTGCCCAACAACAAGGACAACGACAACAAAAAAATAGCCAGGCGCTTTGGTGGGCACCTGTAGTCCTAGCTATTTGGGAGGCTGAGGTAAGAGAATCACTTAAGCCTAAGAATTTGAGGTTACTGTGAGCTGTGATGCCACAGCACTCAACCAAGGGCAACATTAGTGAGACTTTGTCTCAAAAAAATAAATTAAAGTAAATTCAAAGCTTCTATTTAGACATTCAATTGGAGCTGTCAGCTATGCTTTTTGATATGTAAGTCTGTTGTTCACAGGAAAGGATTTATTGGCTTATAGATGAGTAGAAAATTAATAGGAAATAAGACAAAACCTAAAGATAACTGAGGGAGGAACTTTTCATAAAGAGAATATAGCAAAGATTATATATGAGTGAGTTTAGATAGAAAACAGATTGGAAGACTGAGTTGTATAATCCAGTGTTTAGAGTTAGTGAGGATAAAGGGGAATCAAGACTGGAGATTAAGAAATGGGCTATGAGATAAGGAGATCACCTAAATAGAATATTGTCCTACAGGCCAGGTGATGAAAATGTTTCACAAAGGAAGAAGAACTTAACTATGTTAAGTATACAGAAAGGTCAAGTGAATTGACCTTTGATCACTGAGATTTGGTAACATGGAAGATAGTCATTGGTTTAGATCCTGTGGAGTTAAAAAAAAAAATCACTGGAGTCAAGATACTAGAGGGAATATGTTCATAAAGAGAATATCCTGGCTTGGTGCTGATAGCTCAGTGATTAGAGTGCTGGCCACATACACCGAGGCAGGCGGGTTTTTGAACCCAGACTGGGCCTGACACCTGCAACAACAACAACAGCAAAATAGCTGGGTGTTGTGGCAGGCACCTATAGTCCCAGCTACTTGGGAGACTGAGGCAAAAGAATCACTTAAGCCCAAGAGTTTGAAGTTGCTGTAAGCTGTGACGCCATGGCACTCTACCAAGGGCAACATATTGAGACTCTGTCTCCGCCCCCCTCCCCAAATACATATATATCATGATAGGAAAGTATAAAGCTTAAAATTTCAATTATGGTAAGGGGAACAGTTATTGTAATAAAAAGATCGTAAGAAAAAACTGTCAATCACAACTGAAGAATGCTATTGATTTTAAAACTCCTCCCTATGTCAGAGATGTTAATATGTGTAAAAATATGCACCAACTCATGGAATTTATTGGGCTAGGCCTCTTTCTAGACTAAATGTGGGATAGAGAGAGAAGATGGATAGGAAGTATAATATCTAAACATGTTGGCAATATCTTCATGTGTCCCTGCAACCAATGTGAATGCTATTGTTGAAACCAAAATAAAAATATAGAGATGAATCTTTAAATTTAAGTTTTTATTTAGGAAGAAAGTACTGCAGTTCCAGGGCATACATGCAGACAAGATAGTCTTCAGTATGTCCAAAGAACAAAGAGCAGGTTGAAGGTTTCATAAAAAAGGAGTTTCAAAAAAAGTTTCGTGTTAATGTGTGGTCCTGAGAGAAAATTTATTGGTATTATTAAAGCTTTGGAAGCTGGCAAGATTGAATTGGTGGGCAACATTGACAATAAATAGTAGCATGGTAGTAGAGTTACAGCAGGTTTTCTAACTATAGGGAAAACTGATCTCAGATTACAACAGGCAATTTCAGCGGCTAGACTTACAGAGAATTACATTTGTAGAACAGTGCTGTGTACTCTGAGTGCTTTTCCCTTGGCCCCTTGACACTGATTTAGTTGCGTATGATAAGAATGACCTCGTTTGTATGATCAGCTTTCATATCCTATTTTTCCATTTAGAAAAACAAGACTGTTAGCCAGGCGTCATGGCGGGCACCTGTAGTCCCAGCTACTTGGGAGGCTGAGGCAAAGGGAATCGCTTAAGCCCAAGAGTTTGAGGTTGCTGTGAGCTGTGACAGCACAGCACTCTACCAAGGGCAACATAATGAGACTCCGTCTCAAAAAAAAAGCAAAAGAAGAAAAAGAAAAACAAGACTGTCAAAGTTGTGTTGATTGTTTGGATTCGACTGATGTTATTAAATGTTCTAAAACTACTAGGTGAAGCATATTGCTGTAGGATAGGCAATAAGATGCTATAAGGCAATATACAAATTGTTTCTACCATATCTCTTTTAGGTTCTTAGTTATTGGTATTCTTTAATATCTCTATTAGGATTAGAGCTGTTAGGGTCCTGAATGTCATTCTTCATTATATTTCCATGTGAATTACTTTTCCCTTTTTCTCTTAGAAATATCTGACTCTCACTAAACATAGGATGTGTCTTCTAAGCAAAGATCCTAGCCATATGAGGTTTGGAATAGCCATATGAGGCTCTTTTTCAGCCTAGATACATACTTTTCCCCCCAGAGATTTATCAAGACAAATACATGAAAAAAAGCAAAGAAATAGAAATCAACTTGGTTCTCTTTTTGTACCCTAGTTGACTTATGGATACATGTTTTCAGTGATGCCTTGCAAGATCCTTATTGTCTTCTCTATGAGAACTCCTACATAGTTGTTGTTGTTTTTTGAGACAGAGTCTCACTTTGTCACCCTCAGTAGAGTACTGTAGTGTCACAGCTCACAGCAACCTCTAGCTCTTGGGCTTAGGCGATTCTCTTGTCTCAGCCTCCCAAGTAGCTGTGACTATAGGCACCTGCCACAACACCTGGCTATTTTTTTGTTGCAGTTTGGCCAGGGCTGGGTTTGAATCTGCCACCCTCGGTATGTGGGGCTGGCACCCTACTCAACCAAGCCACAGGTGCCTCCCTATATAGTTGTTTTTAATTTACAAATTAAATTTAAAAGAGCATTTTAATTTCATACAGATTTAATTAAATATACTAATTCAGACAGATTGAGGGAATATACAATAAGCAAAGATAGAGGTATACCAAAGAAGAGGTATACAGTAAGCAAAATATTAGATGTATTAAATGTGGAAAGAAATGCAGTTTATTGATTTCAAGACATATCTTAGCAAATAAAATATGGCTTATTATTGATAATGGACTGCTTTAATGAATTGATGAAATAATTTTCAATTAGCATATAGATTTTATGCAAATGGGATCTGAAGTATAATTACTTTTGAAGACAATTTCATTTCCAAGTTTACATATCCTATCATATTATTTCAATAATCCTTTTTTTATAGATAGTAGAAAGGTAAATGTCAACTAGTTGCAAACTTCAGGTCATACAGGTTGCAAGTGTGATACTTAAAATTTGACTAAACTTATGTTTTTTATTTTAATTTTAGGGTGAAAAGGTAAACTATGAAAAGTTTAGAAATTGGCTTCTTCTAAACAAAGATGCTTTTACTTTTTCTCGTTGGCTACTATCTGGAGGTGTGTATGTTACTCTCACTGATGATAGTGATACTCCTACTTTCTACCAAACTCTGGCTGGAGTCACACATTGTAAGTAATGGCACTTCATTGTTTTCTGTTAACCTTTTAATATAATTGCCTGGGAATACGCTTATAAAGAAATATTTTGTGAGTGTTTTCTTCTTCCAAAGTATCACAATATGAAATGCTGGAGCACGGAAAACATAGCTCTCTATGTTAACCAAGCCTTATTAGTTTCCTAGGGTTGCTGAAACAAGTTACCACAATTCATAAACTAAAACGAGAAACTCACTCTCCTTTTTAGCAGCTGAAATCAAAGTGTTTACAGGGCCACATTCCTTCTGAAGTACCTCTGAAGACTCCTATCTTTTTCCTCTTTCTAGGGACTCCCAAGTATTCCTTGCCTTGCAGCAGCATGTCTCCCATTCTCTGCCTTTGTCAACATGTGGCCTTGTCTGTATATTTCTGTGCCCTTTCCTCTTATAAGGACTTCAGTCCTTGGATTTAGGGCCAAGGATTTCACCTTAAGATTCTTAACTCATTATATCCATAAAGACCCTATTTCAATATAAGGTCACATTCCAGGTTTCCAGGTGATTGTGAATGTTTGGGAGACAGTTTTCAATCCTCTCTACACAGGTCTACATGTTAATTTCTACTGTTCTTCTTTTGAGTAGTTAATAAAAACTGCTTATGCTCTGCTTTTCCTTTTGCTACTTCCTATTACCAAATGCCTTTCCATTTCTGTACTCTTATTAAATCCTAATAGTGATCCTTGAAGACTTATTTACCCCTTTTAGTCATAAACTTTTTCTTGCTTTCCTATCTGAAATCATCTCCTTCCTCTGAACTCTCACAATACTTTATTTGTACTCTTTTTTAATGAACTTATACCTTTCATCCTTATAATTATTTACAAGCATTCTGCATATTTGTGAGTTATGTCATAATTTCTAAATCATAGGATCAGAGAGTCTGTATTGTTATTCTATCCTTTTCCCCCTAATGCTAAGCCTAAATACATATTTGTTGAATGAATAGAGAAATTTTGGTGTCAAGTACTATTTGTATCTATGATTTACAACTTGACTATTAATACCCAGCAGCTACTCTCTTACATTTTCATTTTATTGTTACCAGAAATTCTGACCAATAAATTCTGGCATGAATAGACAATGAGATACTTTTTTTTTTTTTGAGACAGAGTCTTACTTTGTCACCCTTGTTAGAGTGCTGTGGCATCATAACTCACAGCAACCTCAAACTCTTGGGCTCAACTGATCCTCTTGCTTTAACCTCTCAAGTAGCTGGGACTACAGGTGCCTACCACAACATATGGCTATTTTTAGAGATGGGGGTCTCACTCTTGCTCAGGCTGGTCTTGAACTCCTGAACTTAGGCAATCCACCTGACTCAGCCTCTCAAAGTACTAGGATTACAGGTGTGAGCCACTGTGTCCAGTGTCAATGAGCTACTTTCTACAACTTTTTGGTACCCTTGTCTTCAGTTTAGATGGGAAAACCTTTTAAAAACATACTTTTGCATAAAAAATTAAGGGAAACTTTTTATATTCACTGTAAGCTCTATTTAACTTACCTTAATATGTAAATTATCAGTCTAATAGATATTATGTTGAACTTCTACTTTCGTTTGTGATTATTTGCTGAATTATTTTTCTCTTAATATTGACTTAGAGTATGACTGCCTTCCTTGAATACCTTGTTGAATTAAAGAAAAACTTGTTCTAAAAACACTTGTTAAACAATAAGGAAAACCATATTCAAGACCAGGCGTCCTCAAACTACGGCCCGCGGGCCACATGCCATATGCAGCCCGCCTAGGACATTTATCTGGCCTGCGGGGTGTTTTTGCTACCACTGCCTGTCCTGCTTAGCAGCCGACTCATCCCGGGGCCTGCAGTCTGGCCCTCCAAAGGTCTGAGGGACAGTGAACTGACCTCCTATTTAAAAAGTTTGAGGACCCCTGTTCAAGACTATTGCAACAAGGGTATTGCAATTGGGGAAAGATCAGGTTCAACTCTCACTACAGTAGGGACAAGTGGGGATTTGTAGCCCATAATCAGGGTGAGGTGATCAGTGATAGAAAAATAACTAAGAGGAGGCATTGATTGTGACAGGTGCTTGCTAAACACTACCAAGGAATTGTATGTGAGGAACTTGATCAGGGTAGGGAGATGCCTTTAACAGAATTCTTTGCTAAGACTAGGCTGGCCAGGCCAAAGACAGAAAGGGGGCTGAGACTGAGGCTTAGTAGGAAAAGAGCTCAGGGAAGCCTGACAAATCTGGTCAAGGAGCCAGTCTCTTGTCAGTTGCTGGCAGAATTACTTTGCAAGTGGAAATGCTGCTTATTGCTTGTTTTGAAAGCATGGTATTATTGAAGATAGTGAACTTATTTAATCAGTCAAATAATTTTCAAGGTGTTAAAAATGTCATCCATCAAATGGTTCCATTCTATTTGAAAATGATCTATTCAGAGTTTTGTGAATTGGGAAGTGTTTTTGATTTTTATTAATATCTAAAAGTTAAAAATGGGTTTGCCTTTAAAAATATTTTGTCTTGAATTATTATTTAGATTCATTGTTTCATCCACAGTAATGACCCTCTAATTTCTAGACTTGAGTGTATTTTTTTTTAAGTTTATAAACCTACTAACATTTATCTCTGTAGCATTTAGCACTGTTGAGTGTTCACTTTTCTAGAAACTTTGCTCTTTTGGCTTTCCAAATATTGTGGTTTACTAATTTTCTTATTTTTTATGAGTTTTCTTTACTTTTATCACCTGCATTTTAAATGTAAGTTATTTCTCATGGGTCAGCCTGTAGCTCTATTTTATTGTTGGTGCATGGTTTGGTTTATCACAACCATTTCCATACTTCGCTGATCCTTCATATTTGCACAGTTAATACCTAGACAAACATTTCTGTATCCCTAAAACTGCATATTCATTCCTATTAATAAATGCCTCCTGGGTATATATTCTGGCACCCTAATCTTTTATCTAAAACCAAATTCATCTTTCTTTACCTCAGCCCATCTAAAGGTTAAAAAAAAAAGAAGCAAATATGTTCTTCTTCCTGTGTTTCCTATCTTGGTTGATAGTTATCTGTAATTCTAGTGTCTGACTTGAGATTGATTACCTTTGACATTTCTTTATCAAGCTTCATGTTAGATCCTATTGATGTGATTTTAACTTAGTCTTATATCTGTTTCATTTTCCTTTTCCTTGATTACAATAGGTTCTCTTACTGTCTCTTAATAACAGGAAAGAATGAAGAACAATTTTGTACACACATACATACACACGCGCGGTTATATGCTTGGTCTTGCTTGGTGTCCAGGATAGAGTGCAGTGGTGTCATCATAGCTCATCGCAGGCTCAAACTCCTGGGCTCAAGAGATCTTCCTTCCTCAGCCTTCTAGGTAGCTGGCACTGCAGGCACATGCCACTATGCCCAATTAATTTTTGTATTTTTTGTAGAGATGAATTTTCCCTGTGTTGCTCAGGCTGATCTTGAACTCTTGCCCTCAAGTAATCCTCCTGCCTTGGCCTCCCAAAGTGATAGGATTATAGGTGTATTTATTTTTAGTTTACATTAAATTTCTTCTAATTGCTTCACTTTCTTGTTCAGAAACCTTTGAGGATTCTTAGTTGTCTACAGAACAAAGTTTAAACTCCTTAGCATGGCTTAAAGTCCCTTAGTTTCCTATCTCTAATTTTCCTGACTAAATTTGCCTGTTTTCCTTAACATCTGTTCTCTGCCTGAACTACAGGATTGGTTAATGTTCCATAATCACACCATGAACTTTTGTAGCTAACCAATATACTATCACTCCTAATCTTCCTTCATTTAAGAATGAATCTTACCTTTCAACTTTTGACAGTTGAGATACTTTGTTGTCATCAGAGCTTAACTAAAATGTTGTCTCTTCTGTCAAGCCGCTCCATTTCTCTTTAATTTGAATTAATTATTTTACTATTTATATTTCTTTTTTTTTGAGACAGAACCTCAAGCTATCCCCGTGGGTAGAGTGCTGTGGCATCACAGCTCACAGCAACCTCCAACTCCTGGGCTCAAGCGAGTCTCCTGCCTCAGCCTCCCAAGTAGCTGGGACCACAGGCACCCGCCACAATGCCCAGCTATTTTTTTTGGTTGTAGCCGTCATTGTTGTTCTAGTGGGCCTGGGTTGGATTCGAACCCGCCACCTTAGGTGTATGTGGCTGGTGCCTTAACCACTTGAGCCACAGGCGCCGAACCACTATTTATATTTCTAGAACAGTTTACTTTCCAATTAAAGCAATTAAATTGGGCTTGGCTCCTGTAGCACAGTGGTTAGGGCACCAATCACATACACTGGGGCTGGCAGGTTCAAACCTATCCAGGCCTGCTAAAACAACAATGGCAACTACAGCAAAAACAACAACAAAAAATAGCTGGGGCATTGTGGCGGGTGCCTGTAGTCCCAGCTACTTAGGAGGCTGAGGCAAGAGAATCACTTAAGCCCAAGAGTTTGCTGTGAGCTCTGACACCATGGCACACTATCTAGGGTGACATAGTGAGACTCTGTCTCAAAAAAAAAAAAAAGCAGCTAAATTGCTTTTTGTCTTATCTTTCAATGAGTTGGAAATGGCTTTGTTTTCCCCCGGAAGTTACAAACCTTGAGAATAAAGTGGAGGTCCTCTTCATCTTTTAGTTTTTCTCAGTCTGGTGGACTAAATGCATGTTACTGGACTGAACTGGACTGAAAATTTTTTAGCCAGGTAAAATATACATTCTAACTCCTGATTTAAATATTTGATTTTATCAAGAGTGAGGAAAAGGTATATGTTGTCTAGAGATTGTAAGACTAATGATACACCAAGGAGAAGGACCAAGATAAATCATCATATATGAATAAAGTTTAACAACATAAAAGTAGATCATGTATTTAGGGGGGAAATGAATTATGATATTTATAAATTTAAAGAACTACTCAAATTTGCAAGGTTAGTTGTTCTAAGGTCTTCTTCCAAAAACTTTTAGTTAGTTAAATGATGTGAGAAACAGAAAATTGATTAGCATTAAGTTAAGGCACATAAAGGATCACTTTACTTTAAACACAAAGAAATTATCTGTCTGAGCTAATGATTTTTTCTGGTCTTAAATGTAGTAATGCACCCATTGATTTCCTTGGTATCCATTAAAATAAATCAATAGCATGTGGTAAAAACCTGAAGAAATATTATGCTTTCTAGTTGCTCAGTTATTTATAACATTTTTATTTGCTGGCATCTTAGTTGAATTTTGTCATTTCCTTGTTTCTTTTTTTTTCTTTTTCTTTTTTTTTTTTTTTTTAGGAGACAGAGTTTCAAGCTGTTGCCTGGATAGAGTGCCGTGGCATTATAGCTCATAGCAAACTCCAACTTGAGCTCAAGTGAACCTCTTGCCTCAGTTTTTCTATTTTTAGTAGAGAAGGGGGTTTCGCTTTTGCTCAGGCTGGTCTTGAACTTGTGAGCTCAAGCAATCCCCCCGCCCCTCAGCCTCCCAGAGTGCTAGGATTACCAGCATGAGCCACTGCGCCCAGCCATATCCTTGTTTCTTGTAAGAGGAGTATCCACAAATAAAAAAATAAGTCCTTTAAGTCTACCATGGTACCAGCAAGAGCAAGAGCAAGAGCAAGAGCAAGACCCATCTCTACTAAAATAGAAAAATTAGCCAGATATTGTGGTAGGCACCTGTAGTCCCATCGACTTGGAAGGCAGAGTCAAGAGGATCACTGAACCCAGGAGTTTGAGGTTGTTGTAAGCTAGGCTGTTGGCATGGCACACTAGCCTGGGCAGTAGAGAGAGACTCTGTCTCAACAAAAAAAGGCTACTATGGCTCGGTGCCCATAGCACAGGTGGTTTTGGAGCCAGCCACATACACGTAGGCTGGCAGGTTCAAACCCAGCCCAGGCCAGCTAAGCAACAACAACGGCTATAGCTGGGCATTGTGGCGGGTGCCTATAGTCCAAGCTACTTGGGAGGCTGAGGCAGGAAAATTGCTTAAACCCAAGAGTTTGAAGTTGCTATGAGCTGTGACACCATGGCACTCTGCCGAGGGCGACATAATGAAACTCTGTCTCAAATAAATAAATAAATAAAAAGGCTACTATGGTATATCAGTAATTACCTCCTTTATTGAACATCAGGATTATTTAGAGTATTAAAAGTGCAGGTTGTTATTAGCTCTATCTGCAAAGACTTAATTCGGTGGGCCCTTGAACCATGAGTGCCTGGCCAAGAGTATATGTTTTATGAAGAATATGAATCCTGTTGTATTAGTGGACATTTGGCTTGTGAGTTCAGTGGTTTTTACCCCTGTCTTCAGAGAGTAATTGTTCTGGCGCATCAAGCAGTTTTCTAATAAAGCTGTAGATCAGTACAAAGATTAATTTACCCCAATCTGTACCAAGAAAGTGTTTTTCTACCAGTTTGTTTGCTATTATTTTATAATTCGTAGAACCAGATTTGTTCAACAGACAACCAAATCACCCTTTGGCTTCAGGCAAACAACTACTTTCTGAGACCTTACTATGAAAGCATTATCACGAAGCTAGAATTACTGCTAAATTTCTTATAGAAATTCTTACAGAAAAATTGGCTTTACAAGCTGATGATTATGATTTATAACCTAAAAATTTTCACTCTTGCTTTCAAAATTGCTTCTTGTTAATTCACTATTGATATCTTTGCAGGCTATTTCATTCAAATAATATTTGGTACATTGAACTTTTCAAATAATGTGTCAAGAATGTGGAAAATTGTGATTAAAAATTAGGGATGTTATTAACGAATTTATAAATAGTCAGAAAATAATTATTTTAAAAATATTTACTTTAAATATTTATCAAAATAAATATTGATATTTATTTTATCAATTACTCCATTTAAATTTGTGTAATGAGCCAACAGATCTAGGAAACAAAAAGAAATTATAATTTTTTACTTGCAAATAACATTAATGTACAGATGCCTTTAATTACTTTTTCACACATAATTAAAAAGTGAAATTTGAAGTAACAGTAAGTTGAGCACACTGCGATATTTAGTCAAATTTTGTTTTATATAAATCACAAATGAAACTGGAAAACTTTATGCTCAGCACAGAGTTAGGATAATTATTTGAGTTATGTAAGATTTTAGATTTTGTGATGGGAAGTACATTTTTTAGAACTGCAAATTCCATTTACCTTTTTTTTTATGTATGTATTTTTGAGATTCAGTTTCACTTTGTCACCCTCACTTTGTAGTGTCATAGCTCACAGCAACCTCAAACTCTTGGGTTCTAGCAGTTCTCTTGCCTCAGCCTCCCAAGTATTTGGGGCTACAGGCGCCCGCCACAGTGCGCTATTTTTAGAGACGGGGGTCTTGCTCTGGCTCAGGCTCAAGCTGGTCTCGAACCTGTGAGCTCAGGATGATTCATCTACCTCAGCCTCCCAGAATGCTAGAATTACAGACATGAGCCACTGCACTGGGCCCTGTTACCTTTCATTTAAGTTAAGAAAGCATTTAGAACTTTAGCCCAAAGTTCATATTCTTATGATTTTGGTAGATCTTAACCAGTTTTAATCAGGACTGGTAAATTTTAAAAAATTATTTTAAGAGCCCTTGGCACTGGAAATAGATATGATGTATGTGGTGATGGAGTTAGATAGATTGATGTGTGTGATGATGCTGAACTGAACATCTGATACTGCTGCTGCTCAGAGTCAGAAAGCCAGTATAGAAAGCATAAACATTCTACATAATTAAAAAATCGGGGGAAAAAAATTCTACTTTCAAAGACCAAAACCTAGTCATTTCAGCTTATTCTTGAATAACCCTCTCCCTGTCCATTTTGTCCATACTTAGTGCTGGAGTTTAGAGGGACAGATGGTAAACTCAAAATGTAATTAGTGTTGGCTCAGTGCCTGTAGCACAGTGGTTACAGCGCCAGCCACATAAACCAAGGTTAGCAGGTTCATACCCGGCTCTCGCCAACTAAACAGTTGCAACAAAAAAAAGCCAGGTGTTGTGGCAGGTGCCTATAGTCCCGGCTCTTGGGAAGCTGAGGCAAGAGAATTGCTTAAGCCCAAGAGTTTGAGGTTGCTGTGAGCTGTGGTTGTCACTGCGCTCTACCAAGGGTGACATAGTGAGACACTCTCTCACAAAAAAAAGACAATGTAATTAGTGTTAAATGATTAGTTTCACCGGCCTTTTACAATTTTAAATCTACGTATCCCATCCTCTATTGTAGTACATGCATAGTGCTAACAGCTTTGTGAGCCATCTTCTTTTATTTTTTTTTTATTATTTATTTATCGCCCTTACTTTGTCACCCTTGGTAGAGTACATGACATCATAGCTCACAGCAACCTCAAACTCTTGGGCTTGATTCTTTTGCCTCAGCCTCCCACGTAGCTAGGACTACAGGTGCCTGCCACAACATGCCTGGCTATTTTTAGAGACGGAGTCTTGCTTTGGCTCAGGCTGGTCTTGAACTCATGAACTCAGGCAATCCACCCACCTCAGCCTTCCGAAGTGCTAGGATTATAGGCATGAGCCATCACATCCGGCCCTCTTCTTCTTTTCTGAGTCTGAGAGCTTATGTTACCCTTTGAAATTGTGACTGAATAGCCTACTGGTTCTAGGTTGAACTGCCATCTTTAATACCCTTTGTTATCAGAAAATAAAATTCTTTCCATGTTTTACCTTTTATCTTGGGTCTGTGGGTCCAAATAAGAGATACAGGCTATCCCTTTTCTTGTTTTAGTTAAAACATAACAGCTTTTTGTCCCCCTTTCTGTCCTATTCCTAACTTGCTTTCAAACTTTTAAACATCCTGTTTTACCTCTGCTTATAATATCCTTCGTCTGCCACACTTCCTTTCTTTTCCCTGGTCAACCCGTAGATGCTCTTCGTGTGCCTCTTTAAAAATCAGGACCTCTGGGGGGCGCCTGTGGCTCAAAGGAGTAGGGCACTGGCCCCATATCCAGAGGTGGCAGGTTCAAACCCAGCCCTGGTCAAAAACTGCAAAAAAAAAAATCAGGACCTCCAAGGACTACTCAGGTATGTGCTCCCAGAAAATAGTATTTCTTCATTGTACTTTCCATACTAGATTAAAATGACCAGATTTCCTGTCTACTCGATTCTAGACGTTTTTGTCTTATTCTCAGTCATATCTGTATTTTTTAGTACAGTTTCAGGCCTATAATATGTTTTTGCTAAATGTTTGCAGAATATTGTATCTTTTAAATTTTCAAACCCAGCTGAGGCCAAACTGCAACAAAAAAATAGCCGGGCTTTTTGGTAGGCCCCTGTAGTCCCAGCTACTTGGGAGGCTGAGGCAAGAGAATCTCCTAAGCCCAGGAGTTGGAGGTTGCTGTGAGCTGTGTGATGCCACAGCACTCTACTAAGAGCTATAAAGTGAGACTCTGTCTCTACCAAAAAAAAAAAAAGTTTTGTATGTATTTGTTTTTAATTGACACCTAATAATTGTGTACATGATATGGCTTTTGACTATAGCTTCTGTCTTCTGTACTTTTTTTTTTCCAAAAATATTTTGCTTTGTGAAAGAGTCCAAATTACTACATATTAAGTTGAGGAATTACTATGGGAGGCACTATAGTCCGTGTACATCATCTTATTTAATCCTCATGTGATTTATGAGGCTCATTTTATGTTTATCCTAAAAATGAGGAAACCAGGGCTTTGAGATGTTTAAGAAACTTCCTAAAGATCAAATGGCTAGGCTCGGCGCCTGTGGCTCAAGCCGCTAAGGTGCCAGCCACATACATCTAAGGTGGCGGGTTTGAATCCAGCCCGGGCCCGCCAAACAACAATAATGGCTGCAACCAAAAAATAGCCGGGCATTGTGGTCAGCGCCCAGCTACTTGGGAGGCTGAGGCAGGAGACTCGCTTGAGCCCAGGAATTGGAGGTTGCTGTGAGCAGTGAAGCCATGGCACTCTACCCAGGGGGACAACTTGAGGCTCTGTCTCAAAAAAAAAAAGATCAAATGGCTAATAGGTGGCAAAATTGGGATGTTTGAACCTATAGATATGTGCTGAGTGTCATTTTAGGGCTTGGAGACAGTTTATTAACACATAGTGATTTTACCCTTTAATCTTTTATGAGCAGCTTGTAATTACAGACAAAAGAGGTTTGTCACACGGTAGTTGTGGTTGTGGTGAGCTATCTTCTTCAGGCTCACTTCAGACTATCTTGGAGATTCACCTTCCCAATTCATTCTTTTCCCCCTTAGGAAACTTACAAATGATTGCTTTTCATTTCTCTTGAATAATTAACTTTGTTTGATCCAGGAGAGAGCATTTAATGATTATCTGTTTACCAACAGCAAGATAGATAATAGAAGGTTTGAACTATCATTGAAGACCAGGCATGGTGGCTCAGGCCTGTCATCCTAGCACTCTGGGATGCTGAAGCTGACAGATTAATTTGAGTTCAGGAGTTCAAGATTAGCCTGAACAAGAGTGAGAGCCCTATCTCACTAAAAATAGAGTGCTATGGCACACCTGTAGTTAGTCCCAGCTACTCAGGAGGCTGAGGCTGGAGGATTGCTTATGCTCAGAGTTTCAGGTTGCAGTGAGCAATGATGCCCATAGCACTCTACCCTGGGTAACAGAGCAAGACTCTGTCTCAAAAACAAACAAAACAAACAAAAAAACTATCACTGAGTTATTTTTCTTAATGTTCATCATAGTCTTCTTCAGAATTCATTTCTATTTGGAAGAAAATATGTGTGCTTATTCTTTCTTATGAATATATTTTCAAATAAAGAAAGAGTGTTTGCAGTTTCCCCAAAATATATCATAAGGTGCTCAGCCTACTAACACAATGATTTCTTTGAATGGTAGAATGTGTATTCTGAAGTAATTATGTTATATTTTTGGTGAATTTTAGAGCTTTTTAATTCATTTTAATCATTTCTCTTTTTGTATCTAACTCAAGAAATTTTATATTGTCCCTGTTTTAGCATTTATCCCAACTAAAAATATATGACATATATATAATGTCCCCTTACCATGTTTTAGTTTATAGTTTTAAAGCCTTCATTCAATAGAGAAAAAAGTACTTCAGTGATTCTTAGACTATAAACTGCCTAGTAAATCTGTGTGCCTCTCCTTCATTATCCTCTTATCTGTTAGTAATGATGTAAGGCTTACAGCCATTTTAAGTAGATCTCAGAAGGTCGTTGCTTATGAGAGGAAGCTGTCTTTTCAAAAATGTTAAAGAACTGTGTTACTGTATGAAAGTATTTGGATATTGTGCCTGGCTTTTTTGATGAGGAATCACTTCTGGTGTTAAAGAGCTATTTTTGCAGCTGGAGTCTTTGGAGAGGTGAGACTTGATTAAGATGGCCCAAGTGCAGGCCAAGAATTATTTAGAATGTTGAGAACCTGGTATATTGCTGTTGTGACCCAGAAGTTATACATCTAGGTGGGTGATAAATTCCTTCTTATTTAGCCAATTTAATATAAGTTTTGGTATTGATTTACAGATTGTGAATAGAGAAACTACTGAAATTACTGCCTCTAACTTCTGTAAGTGAAATTAAAGTTAGTTGAGATCCCCCTTCCCAGCAATTCAGCTGCCAGTTCATGTAAAATGGTAATAATAGTGTCGTATAAGTAATTTACTTTAGCTTGCTTTTGACAAATGTTTGATTAAGGAATTTGGGCTCATATCTAGAAAATTAATAGATAATGTAAGCTTAAAAGTCAGTACTAAAGCATGGTTGTCATTTGTGACTGTGACCACCTGTCTGGTCATTTTTTTTATTGTAAATATGTTCTACTTTTCCCCCCACACTTCTGCTTTAGCAAAGAATTGTATATTATTAAGGAGATTGATAAATATGGGTTTTGACATTTAAAAAACTCAAAGTTCATATGATTTTTCTTTGTATTCGAATTTATTGGATTATGTGAACACTGATCAGAAGAATACCACTTGAGATTATCAAAACCTAGATGTGTAGAAATAAGAAACATGTGAAGGCTACTATCTTCCTCCTTTTGTTTCAGGGTCAGATTTTTTATATGCTGATCTACTACTTGGAAGAAAGTTTAGAACTTGAGAAAGCTAATGTGTCTCTGGAGGAACGGAAGAGGTTTCTTCTCTTTTTCATTCTTTGTTTCTTTCTCTTTTTTTAACATCATAAATGGAATGAATGGATATCTTATTCAGGAATCTCAATATACGTTATCAGATACCTTTGATATTCTTCTTATTACTACAGTTTTTAAATATCCTCTCCTTTAAAAAAAATTCACTTATCTGGATTATTTAAAGTAGATATGTCAGTATTGAAAAATGAAAGCAATATTCTTAAGAAGAAGTTTTATATATTTTAAAATTTAGTTCTTATTCCAAATTAATTGGACCATTACAAGCATTAATTCATCAGAAGTTTACAATATAGTATATTATTTGGTTTTTTAAAAAAGCAGTATGACGCAATGTTCATTCCTGTTTGAAAATTTTATCTTTATTGTCTTGTAGTCTTGATGATTTTGTTGCAAAATCTGAAAATAAATTTAGCCTATTGATTATTTGAAACTATAAACTAGAATTTTGTATAATTTGAGAAATCATATAATGAATAGAAAATATTGGAAATAATCTTTCTAAGCAACCAGGTGACATTCAATTAAATACAAATTCTACTGTGTTTACAATTATATATTTTAACATGTAATTATGTGTTTTTTCTTCTTTTCTCTTGATTACCTGCATTTTCAGTGTTTACCATGCAACAAAATGTACTACTGTGTAATAAAAGCATCAAGTGGGCAGCACCTGTACTCAATAGGAAGGGTGCCGGCCACATACACCAAGGCTGGTGGGTTTGAACCCAGCCTGGGCCAGCTAAAAAAACAACAATGACAACTGCAACAATAACCAAAAAAGCAACTGGGCATTGTGGTGGGCGCCTGTAGTCCCAGCTACTTGCGAGGCTGAGGCAAGAGAATCACTTAAGCCTAAGAGTTTGAGGTTGCTGTGAGCTGTGATGCCAAGGCACTCTGCCCAGGGCGACAGCTTGAGATTCTGTCTCAAAAAAAAAAAAAAAAAACCAAAAAACTGGCCAAAGTCAAAATTATAATGTTAATGGTTGTTTTAGGATGGTAGCATGAGTTGTGATACAATTTCTTTTCTGTTTTCTAAGTATTGAATTATAAAATTACTTTCATAATTAAAGATAATCCATAATAAAATTATTAGTACAGAAGTATATATCAGAGGCTTTGGAAATGACTTAATTTCCACTAAGCTTGTTTTGTTTCTCCTTGTTTGTATTTGTAGTAATAAAGTAGCATTTCAAATATGCAAGTTATGTTTATTCTCTTATTTTCTTAATTGGACAGATGAATGCTATCAAGCAACATGTTTAAAACTTCTGACATAAAACCTCATGATATAGTTACAGTTAATTATCAGGCTCTCTTGTGATATAAGGAACATTTGTATGGGTTGGAAATGAAAATAGTATACACCTAAAATATTTGTCTTTTAAGATTTTACCTTCTTAATTTAAAACATTTTTTCTTAATTTATTTAATTTGCAAAATACTTCTGATACCAGTTTATGGAAGAATTTTGTTTTTTTTCTGACTCTAGATCCAGTTGTAATAGCACTAATCTCAGAATTATGTCTAAGTTGCTTGAATAGTGATTTGGCTTAAGATGAATGAAGCTGATATGGAACTCAGAATGGTATTTGAGTGTTTGTTGTTTTGGAAAATATATTTTTCAGCATTTATTTTAACATGCTATTCAATGTAAATGAGTGTATTTATGAAAATAGTATTTCATAGATCACTTGCTAAGCATTATTTGTAAAAGGATCTATGGAAATATTTCTCTACTGCGTAATTTTGGCTCCTATGGGACATTTTGACAGTATCTGAAGACGTTTTTGGTTGTCACAACTTTGGGGCCTTTATCGGCATCTAGTGGATAGAGGCCAGGATGCTACCTCTAACCACTCATCCTGTAGTTAGTACACTGAACAGCCTCCTGCAAAAAAGAATTATACAAATGTCAGTAGTCTCAAGGTTCATAAACCATGGTCCATGATGGAGAAAAGATGTTTGGTTTATTGATTTTACTAATTTTACTAAATGTTAATAATAGGTGCTAAAACAAACAAACAAAAAATAATAGGTGCTAATTTTCATGCTCCAAGGTTAAATTGGTATAAATAATTAACAGTATAGAAGCTTAATAAAGATAATAAAGGTTAATTTCAATTTTTTGAAAAAACTTTTTGTAAAACTATGTTGTGTTATAACCATGCCATTTCGTTGTGTAATTACGCTTAGTAATTAGCATGCAATTAGTTCCCTTTAAATGCTAGACTTGTACAGTAGCTTCATTATAATTCTTGGAATCCCTCCTCTAAGGTTTTGTGAATCTTTAAGAGAATTTCTTAGGGGTTGCCAAGTCAAAAAGTTTCCAGGAGAGTATTCTGCTACAGACTAGGTAAAATCAGTTACACATCGTCAGGACCATTTTTGTTTTCTGCTATTGCAGATATGATCCTTTCCCTGGACTTTTCCTTCTCTGTCAGAATAAATTAGAACAATGTCCTTCTGAAAATCTCAGTCCTTCCGTCTACTTTCCATCTACTAAAGTGTGATGATATGTACAAAAGACTGCATTCCCAATACAGGATTTTTTTTTTCATTTTTATATTTTTGCTTTCGAAAGAATCACGCTCCTAGGCCCTTTAAGTAGAAACCTCTCTTTAGGTTTCAGATATAAAGAGTGTTAAGATAGGATAGGGTGGCTCGGCGCCTGTGGCTCAAGCGGCTAAGGCGCCAGCCACATACACCTAAGGTCGTGGGTTCGAATCCCAGCCCGGGCCCGCCAAACAACAATGATGGCTGCAACCAAAAAATGGCCGGGCGTTGTGGCGGGCGCCTGTGGTTGGGAGGCTGAGGCAGGAGACTCACTTGAGCCCCAGAGTTGGAGGTTGCTGTGAGTGTGATGCCATGACACTCTACCCAGGGGGATAGCTTGAGGCTCCGTCTCAAAAAAAAAAATAAAAGATAGGATAGGATAGGAAGGAAAGATAGAAAAACCCTAGCTTTAAGCCCTTGAGAGCCCCTAACAGGTCAAGCAGAAGAAAGATAATTTCTCTTAGAATTTTATATAAGGGGCGGTGCCTGTGGCTCAGTGGGTAGGGCACTGGCCATATATATCAAGGGTGGCAGATTTGAACCTGGCCCTGACCAAACTGCAACAAAAACAAATAGGCAGGTATTGTGGTGGGCGCCTGTAGTCCCAGCTACTCAGGAAGTTGAGGCAAGAGAATTGCCTAAGCCAGGAGTTGGAGTTTGCTGTGAGCTGTGACGCCACGGCACTCTACCGAGCACGACACAAAAGTCAAAATTGTCTCAAAAAAATTTTTTTTGGCTCGGTGCCTGTGGCTCAAGCAGCTAAGATGCCAGCCACACTCACCTGAGCTGTTCACATCCAGCCTGGGACCGCCAAACAACAATGACAGCTGCAATAAAAAAATAACCAGGCATTGTCGCAGGTGCCTGTAGTCCCAGTTACTTGGGAGGCTGAGGCAAGAGAATAACTCAAGCTCAAAAGTTTGAGGTTGCTGTGAGCTGTGACATCACAGCACTCTGCCAAGGGCGACAGCTTGAGGCTCTGTCTCAAAAATATATATATATTTTTATATAAGATGATGGAATATATGTTTTCATTTATTCAACACTTTTCATGACTAAAAGTATTTGTTGTACAAATACACATATTGAAATGATTATATCTTAATTACCAGGGTCTTGTGATGGGGAAAATGGTTTTTCCCTGAAATTTTTATTAAAACTGCTAAGGAATAAAGTAAAATTGAGTGCTATCAAGCACCCTGAAAATTAAGAGAATGTTGCTTTTGTCTTTTAGGCTACTTAAAAGCTATTGGAGACCAGAGTTCATGTCTGGTAGTAATTGTTACCTTTTATCATAGTTAGCGTTATTTTGAATATGTATGTGTTTATGTTTGTATGTGTTAATATATATGAATAAATAAAAGAGCAACAAAGTATTCATTAAACTTACTTGTTGAGTAAGGATAATATGCAGGCATTATTCTTTTTTTTGCAGGTATTATTCTAGTTGTTATAACAGTAGACTACATAGACCAAAAATCCTGCCCTCCAGCATATATTGAGGGAGCTGATCAATAAATCAAATAAGTAAATCATACCAGAGTTGATAAGTTTTATAGAGCAGAGTAAAGCAGGGAAGAGGGATAACAGAGCATCATTGAAAAGGGCTGAAAAGTTAGGATATCTGAGGATGTGGCCTTTGAGTAAAGATCTGAAGGAGTTGTGAGAGTGAGCCATGTAGCTATCTTGAGAAAGAGTTTTGAGGCTCGGCACCTGTGGCTCAAGTGGCTAAGGTGCCAGCCACATACACCTAAGGTGGCGGGTTCGAATCCAGCCCAGACCTGCCAAACAACAATGATGGCTGCAACCAAAAAATAGCCGGGCGTTGTGGCGGGCGCCTGTGATCCCAGCTACTTGGGAGGCTGGGGCAAGAGACTCGCTTGAGCCCAGGAGTTGGAGGTTGCTGTGAGCTGTGAAGCCACGGCACTCTACCCAGGGGGATAGCTTGAGGCTCTGTCTCCAAAAAAAAAAAAAAAAAAAAAAAAAGAATTTTTAACGATTTTTTAGCAGAGAAAGAAAAACCAGGTTGACCCATGTTTATTTTGAGTGGTTTTTTTAATTAGTTGGTAAATTAAATTTTCCCGGGGTTTTTTTGTGGTTTGTGA